>WTSP01007812.1:16615-26952 GCA_025331215.1 Actenoides lindsayi | reverse complement strand
CGGGGGGTGGCAGAAACGATGTGGACCCGCTGCCTCCTGCCAGCTGTGTGCAGCCAAAACCACAACCACCGAGAGCCCCCAGCCCTTTCAAGCCCCCTGGAGTCACAGCAGGGCTGCTGACCCCCCTTCCCTGACTGTCCTCTCCCATGTGACACTGCTCACATGAAGGAGCAGGGAGATGTCAGGGCTCAGATGTTCAGTATTGTGGCTGTGCATAGCTAAACATGAGACACGTGAGGCGAAGGATGAAGATTCAGCTTCCTACATCCTTGAGATGAACATCTGGTGAGTTCTGCTCCCTCACCCACAAGCTCCATGGGAGGGAGTTGGTGTCACAAAAGTGGTGCAGCCCCAACCCCAGCACTTGAAGGCAAGCACCAACAACGTGGAGTTCCCTCTGAAGAAGAGGGGATGGAGGAAATCTGCACACGATGGCAGAGCAGAGCTGGGAAGACATTTCCTACCATGAAAGTCCCTTTCTTTTCCTCCCCTTCCTCTACCACAAATAAAGACATGGTTTGAGGTTTGAGGCTGGTGACAGAGGGCAGTGACATTATCCTTGCTATGCTTACCAGTGCACCTGCAAATACACTCCGGTTTCCAGCCCACACCAAAATACAGGTTGTTCACCTCCTCCCAGGTATTTCACCTGCACAACCTGAACTATTTTGCATAGATGTGCTCACAAATCACCCCTTCCTTTCGCTGCAAATCCAGACCCATCTTCACTAACATAATGCAACCTGATTTAACTATGACATGCTGCATCCCAGTGCCTTCCCAGCAAGCAGGAAGGCAATCCCACTGCCTGCCAGCTTCACACCCTCCTTGCCATCAGCAAAGCCTGCTCCTTGCCTCTGTTTTTGTGCTTCCTGGAGAGCTCCTCGGTGCTGATCCAAAGTTTGGATGCAGTCTTGTTTTTATATATAAATGACATTATGACAAATGATGAAGGATTAAATTACACTTCAATCAAATCAAGCCAAACCAGTAGGGATCGAGGTCCCAGTGGAAAGTATACATGGAGTTCCTCAGCTTCCTGATTTGAATGACTTTGTTCTTCTTCCAGAGAAAAGGGGGGGGGGACGAAGGAGAAGAGAGGGGAAAGGGAGAGGAGGGGGGAATTTGGCCTAAAATGAAACATTTTCCTTTTAAGTTGAACATTTGAAAATGGCTGGGAGGAAAGAACTGAAACACTGTAATGGCTGATACTGAAGAACAGCCTGGGACTTTTGCTTTTCGAGAACAGAAGCCAGGGAGAGAGCTGTGGTGTGAAAAAGGCAACGCTGTGTGCCTTGAAGGGGAAGGTGTTTGCAGCAGCCCATCTCCTGCAGACACTGAAAACCCCCTGCAAGGCACTAACCCAATTAGCTTTGCGAAGAGCTGCGCTGTGAAAAGGCAAAGGCACTGACAGTGGTTTTGGTAAAGGCTAAAGACGGCTCCGCTCTGCCTTGAGCTCCCGTCAGAGTCACTTTATTATCTTTGTACTACCGGATCTTGCAAAGGTTGGCTCGAGAGCCTTCAGCTCTGCGTCCCTGTCCAGCCAGAAAGCCTCTCTCGGCACCGCGCTGGCCGGCAGCGCTGTTGTGAACGGGGGACGGTTTCTAAATGCTGTGGGAACAGTCATTCCATGAAGGAGTCTGCCTGTAGTAGACACACAGACAGACAGACAGGTGGGCAAGCACATCCCACGCTCTTGAATTTACATTCGGCGTGGTATTAAATACTACCCGCTGGGTTCTGATCTGTGGGTGCAAATCTTGGGTGGTGTGTACGATAGATCCCACCGGTGAAATCCCAACCAAGTGAAGCAGGATCCCTCAGGGTCTCCTTTGGCTTGGTGACTGTCTCTCAGAGACAACCCATCAGGTTGACTTAACTGGACGTTCTTCACACTCCCAGGATGGTGGCTCTCTGGGGAGCTCAGACTCAAAACATTCCTGGCAAGTGAGGCCAACATTCCAGAAAATGTTTCTTAAACCTTTGCCACCATGTCTTCCTGTGAATCATGCGCTGTCTGAGTCAGAGATGGCAGAAGACCTTTTCCCACCTCCTCATTTGGCTATTACAATCCTCAAACAACACACACCACCAGCACAGGGTATATGCAGGTCATCCACTAATCTGCAGAAGGAGTGATGGGCAAGTTCCTCTCTTTTTACAGAAGATTTTTTAACATTATTCTGGTCATAAGATGTGTGTTGGCCGTGTATGTACCTGCTAGAAGACCCTCTTCCATTTCAGAAATGAGAATTTTAGTCTTACCAAAGAGAAAGGAAAAAAGAACACTTCAGCAGGGCTAGGATATCACTCTTGGTGCATGGCAAAGCCACTTCCACTGAAATAAGAATGAAGCCCACAAAAGCACAACGTCTACACGTGTGCACAGGCACCTGCTCCAGCCTGCAGCTCAACAGGATGAAAAACAGAAGATCACCCCTTTCTGAAAGTCTTTTTGCCAAGAGTTTTCTCCCTGTAGTAATAGGCTTCGCAAAGTATGTTAAAGAATAACTTAAGATAATTCCCAGGAAACCATTTGTTACCTATGGTGAATGGCCAATCTCTTCACATTACAGCTCAACTTTCTGACACAGAAATCAAGGAGAACACTCGCAGAAATCAAGATCCAAATTGGTTCAGCCTCTGAGGATAATAAAGACTTAGAAATATGTATAAATTTAAGTGGGTTTGAATAAGGACAGCATTTCAAAAAGCAGTCGAATTGTTACTTTGAAATGAGCCATTATTTTCTGCTTTTTTACATTCCAGTCTTTAATAGGGGATGAGATCCAGACTGCCAAGAACCAAGGAGAGGTTTTGATGCAAATGAAAAGCAGCATTTAAGAAGTGCAAGTATCCCATAATAGAGCCCACACCAACTTGCCAGCTCCCAGACCTGCCCTGCATATCCAGGAGTCCATCCAACCCAGGAGATCAGAGCAGGAGGGTTTAGAGGTCCCTTCTTCTCGAGTGCTGTCCTCATGATTCAGCTTGATTCTCCTGGTGAGACCCTGGGGCTCCCACCACAGCCCCGTATTCAAACATCTCCAGTCGAAGAGTGCAAAACGTCTCATCTGGAGTCAGCTCCAGATACGCGTTGCTGCAGGAGGGAAAGAATAGGAGGAGACCTCCTGAAGTCCTCTTGGACTGTTTTTGCCGATCCTGTCCCCGTCCAATGTCCCAGAAAAAACTTTGTGTTTTACTGGAATTTATGAAAGCAAGCCTTTCGCTCCCACAGTGCCATAGTTTGTGAGAAAACATCTGGCGAGGAAGCCAAAACTTCTGGCATGAGCATGAGTGATTCACACAACCCTGAGACCCTCCATGGACACCCACTACTGGCAGCAGGCAGATCTTTGCAGCCCTTTGTGGGGCGGATGTGAGGGGGGACAGAAGCAGTTCTCAGCTATGGTGCGGCCGGAGAAGACAGCAGGAGGACAGCGGGAGGACAGCAGGTCCTCTCTTTCATCCCCACGCAGAGAGAAGTGGAGCAGCGTGGTGCCTCTTTCACCCCCAGCCTGTCAGAGAGTCTTCTTTGGTTGCAGGGACACATCTCTCCTAACCTGGGAGAGCAGAGCCTGCTCTGCTGAGAGCACAGAGGAACTGGAGTGGTGGGATGAGATGGCAGGCGAGGGATGAAGGCATTTCCAACAGAGGACAAGGCTGCCCCATGGCACGTGTGAAGGAAGAAGGTGGGGAGCAGAGAGACCTGCAGTAGGGCTCAGCACGAGTATCAGCAGAGGGAGAACGGGAGCTGTCCCTGGACAAAAAGCCCAACTAACCATCCTCCTGCAAACAAACAGCCCCTCGTCCCGACTTTGTCAAACCCTGCTCAGGAAATAAAAGGGCCACGGGATTGGAGGGATCAACCTAAGTCATGTGCATCTATTTGACAAGAAAACTCATTGATAAGCAAACCACCTGATGCTTGCACAGCAGAAAAGAAAACACCTGGTTCTGCCTGTGGGTTGATAAGCCAATATCTTTAATCTTTTCTCTTTTTTTTTTTGTTGGTTTTTTTTTTGGGGATTTTTTTTTTCTCTTGATGACTGAAGTACACACTCTGTGCGGCCCTGTGCTCCAGCCACACTGGTAATAGTAACAAAGCTTTGATGTCCCCCTCATTCAACAGAATGTTGTTTAGTTCAAAGCGAAGAACAGAGGCAATTCTTTGCTTTTAAATTATTAGCTCCCTAAGTCTTCTGTAATGATATAGTTTGACTGAAGTGTGCAGTTTATTAACTACATAAAGACGATATTATTAGAGTGGAGAAAGGCAGCCGAAAGTTTTGCCTTTCAGCTCAGCAGCAGGGGTTTTTGATACTTTGATCTCAATCAATGCTAAATGTCTTTGTGAGATAGAGGGAGCAGCAGAAATTACCTTTGGCACCATGACTACATCAATTATTTAGTTCTTTTTCTTATAAATTAAAGTGTTCTTCAACTTTTACCCCAATTTTTTCTTCTTCTTCCCCCCCCCCATTCTGTTGATTTGGGGGGGGGGGGGGGGGGGGGGGGGATGGAAAGCCCATGTAAGACGAAAAGGGCGGGTGGCGACGGGAGCGGGGAAAACGGCAGATCAATCATTTATAATTAACAAAAATCCGATTGGTGCTTTAAATAGAGATCAATGTGTTGCAGGCTGAGTGGATTGCGAGGATGTATTCACCTTCTCGTAACTCTCCTCGCAAGCTGTCACACCTACAGAATCCCCATTTGTTTTGTTAACAAAGCTTCAGGGGGCGCCAGGCTCTCATTGAAATTTCATTAATCTAATGGAGTAAAGTCCTATAGAAAAAAATCAAATTCTCGTTGGGCGAGATGGTACCTGGGAAAGATAACCTCTGGTTGAACTCCCCGACTCTGATCGCTCTGCTATTAGTCTGAGGAAATAGACAGCAACTAGGATGATTACAGCCACCGGCCTCAACATTTTTTTTTTCCCCCTCCTCTTCTCCCACCACCCCCTTTTTTCCTCACCAGCCGTCGCCAGCACCGCGGGCTTGGCTCTCGAGCCACGAGGTGATGGAGGGAGGGTGGTACCCGCAAGCCGGCGTGGAAGGGAAGGGGAAGGGGGATTCAGGGGGGAGTGGAGTGGAGTGGGGGGGTCTGGACACATCCCTCACAGGCGCTTGGGACAGCAGACCTTAAATGGGGACCTCTTTTAAAAAGTTATCTGGGGGGAGATGAGAAGGTGGGCCAAGAGCAGGAGCGTGGATGATGATGCTGCGTCAGAGGGTACCCAGAATATCTGGGGATATTCTGGAAGTGTACCCGGTGTCCTCGTGGCTGGTGCCTCCCCTGTGTTCAAACCACGCAGTGTCATCCTTCCTCATTTAGAAAACATCCCCACAACCCAAATTTCCTTCTCTTCCTCATGCCCATCCGCTCCCCAACTTCTCATTCTTCAGCCCCTTCAAGAGTTTGCTAGAGGCTTCCAAGGGAAAACCACCACGTCCCTCCTGCTGCTGGATGTGTGACCTTTACAGGCGGGACGAGCAGCTAATTTTTTGAAGATGTTGTATTTGGAATATTTCAGGAATCCCAACAACTGGAGTAATACAATCGCAGGCGATTCTCAACTTTCAGTTCACACTCCTCCCAAATTCCTCATCCCCTTGTTTGTGGGAAAGAGCAGGAAACTTGAAGCCAAGGGAGGAAAGACCATAAAAAAAATAAAGAGAAAAATCTCACGGTTTTCTGAACGCTTGGGATTGCAGGCTGAGCATCGTTTGCAGAGGAACTCAGCACCAGTTTCGCTGGGATTTCCAGTGAACGCTTATAAAGATGTTCCTGAGCGCAGACATATGTACAGCTACGTCCCGCTACCCGAGTGGCAAGTGTTCTACAAATCCTTTTAAATTTACTGGGAACGTGAAAGAGTCCTTTCCCCGACTCTCAAATCACTCATCCAGGTGGCTTATAAAATCCAGCTGCAATTTTTATTTTGGAGGGCTTGTATAATCCAAGACAACGCTACACCGGCCATCTGCGGCATGTGGTTCGGAGCCCTTGGCCAACTGTCAACGGGGAAATCATAAACCAAAAAATCACGCCATTATTTCAAAATTAAAGGACCCCTGCAATAAAGAGAACGGGAAACAGATCGGATGTGGAAACCCAAACCTGAAAAATCTTATCTGACTGAGCATAAATTGAACCGCGGCGGATAAAGCGTTTTGTGCCGCTTCACCCACATCACTGGGTGTAGTTATTTTCATTTTAAAAAATAAGCTTATTTGCTTTCTGTTTCTAATCTAAATAGACGATGCACTTTAGTGCCTTCATCTGAAACTGTCACAGGTCTTTACGGTAATCTTATCGACCTCCGGTCTTCTGGGAAGGGCACTTATTCCCTTGTTGTAGATGGATACGCTGGGGCAGTTCCTCCTCTGCTTGCAGGAACTGGGAGGTGCGTGCACAGGGCTCTGAACAGAGAGGTGATGGATCCCACCTCAACCCTACGTCAGCCCCACCACAGTGACACAGAGGGGCTGGGGGCCCAGTTCCCCCTTCTGACACCAACTACTGACCTCCTGAGCAATCCTTTGGCTTGTTCCCTCCCAGCCTTTGTGTTCTCCAAGGTTCCTGCAGCAATCACCTCCTCCAGAGCTGAGACCTCCCCAGCTCTACCCATCTCAAGCCTGGTAAACCAACCAAGTTCTTCCTGTGGTCAGTAGAGAGGGACAGATGCTCTGTCCTGAGAAAAAGGGGACCAGTAGTACCATGGAAGTATCTACCTCCCATTACCAACTTCACAGAGCCCACCCCATCAGCATTTGGATGGGTGGGCTGCATCTCATGATGGGACTTTACACTTAACCTCAAGCAGCCCAACGCTCTCCTGCTCACAGCAGGTTGGAGTGAACCAGCTCAGACCAAGTTTCCCAGCTCCAGATGCCACATCACAGCAAGGGAACCAGAGGAAAAAGATGAAATGGCAAACTGGGGCAGGGGAGAAGTGAGAGGGCAGCAGGTCGGCCGTGTTGGCCAGCTCAGGGTGACCTTGCAGAACGGTGGCTGAGGGATGAAGGGATGCAGCCAGCCCAGCCCAGGAGGGGAAGGCAAAGGTTGCTGAGCCAGCAGAAGCCCAGCCTGGAAGTGGAGAAGGTGGCCCAGGAGGACACAGCGTGTCAGGGCTGAACATACGGAGCCTGACGGAGACAGGGAGGCAGGCAGGGATTCAAGGAGAGGGCAACATTGAGAGGAGGCAAGAGCATTATGGTTTTGGCACCACTCATGTTACTGTCCCCGCTGGCCTTACCTGGCACAGCTCTACTCACTGATGGATATTTTTCCCACGTGTGCCTTGCACGCCCAAACCCCTCTCCTTTCACCGGCCCTCGGCTGTTTGCTTCTCGCTCTCAGGCACACGCAGGTGCTTCCTACCACGGATCCACCTGTGGGATCCACTTCCCATCCTCTGCCCCTCATCCCTGTTTTTTAGCTTACGCTCTTGGAAACATCTTCACCTTTGCCAGCCAAAAGGGATAAAGGACAAGCTGGGGGAGGAGGAAGGGCGCTACCAAGTTAGGATGCCTCCAAGGGGGGAGGGGGGAAATAAATATATATATAAAAATTAACCTTTGTTTAAAGTACAGCACCTTTCTGGGCATCTGTCTCTTAGCAGAGAGCGAGCGGGTCTGGGAGGGAGAGAGAGATCTGCTCACACACACCCAATTGCAAACACACACACACACACACACACAGATGAGCCTTCGGGGAATTGTATGAACTTTTGAACCAGAGATGCAGAGACAGAGCCTAGCCTGTTCCCACTTTAATAAACAATTTTTTTTTTTCCCTTCAATTAATTAAGGTTTGGAAAGGAAAAAAAAAAAATATAAAAAAAATAAAAAATAGCAGAAGAGAAGTAATTTAGCATGCGGCGTGTACTTTACAGATGGATCCTACCTTTGGATGCTTATTAAATCTATGCATGATTGCGCTAGAGAAAATTAATCGCATTGTTTTTCACTATTCAGAGGGGTTTGCAAACAGCACGGAAAATGATGCCGAGCTCCGACTCCCTCCCCCCACCCAGCTCCCCCCATTCCCGCAGTAACAATAAGGACACAAAACCTAATTCGCGTCCCACCAGCGCCGTGCTGGAAGGACCGCGTTTGCACCCGGCCTCGTCACACGCAAGCCTTTATTGCCAGGCTCCGAAGCCCCACTACCTGAACTTCTCACTCTGGGGCCTCTGAATGATCCAGTTAAAGGGGTTTTACTTGGCCCCTGCTGGGAAGAAAGAGCTGACCGATTGTTGGGGGTGTGCTCTGAAGTGAAACCGCTCTATTTCAGCTTGCTCGGTAAACCCCAAACCTCTAGTCCTTTGACAACTGAGTATCTGGCTGAAAATAGGCCAAGTGTTGAGAGAACCTCTCGGGGCATCCCATCAGCCTTAACAAAACGCTGTGGGACTCTAGAGATGGAGCCCACCTTCAGCATTCTACTCCCACTGCAGCCTAGCCCAGGCTGTCCCAAAACAAGCCTCATGCTCAGCTCACAAGGACCAGGCTCTGTAGCCCACAAGGACCAGGCTCTGTAGACCACAAGGACCAGGCTCTGTAACCCACAAGGACCAGGCTCTGTAACCCATGAGGACCAGGCTCTGTAACCCACAAGGTCCAGGCTCTGTAGACCACAAGGACCAGGCTCTTCTAAAGGAGGAGAGAAGAGTCACGGGATTTTCCCCAAGTCACCTTGAGGTTCCTCCTAATCCAGACCCTCCCAACTGGACTAGCTCCCCAGCAGAGGCAAACCCACCACAGTCAATTAAAAACCCCAGAAGGTGGTTGAACCTGGACCTCAATAGCTCAAAAAGATCATAGTCTCTTCTTTTTCTTCTGGTTTCTCTCTTCCTTCCTACTCCCCATGCCAGATAAGAATATGTAAGAGTCCATAGCTTTGAATCCCATGGACTGGGAATCGGCAAGTTTTATAAACTTAGAGTTTTAATGGGTGAGGGGAAGGAGCTCAAAGAGAAGTAGTAACGTCAGGAATTTGATAGAGGAAGCGATGCTGAGGTGGGTTTCTGCACAAACTCCCTTCCTACAGATAAATCCCACGAGAAAGCAGGACCTGGGAGGATGCTCAGCTGTAACCCACAAAACCCACTTGTTTGCCCGCTGATACTAAAGTGCAAAGATCTACAGATGCTCTTCGAAAGGCCAGCTGAAGAAGGCTGTGTCCATGTGCAGTTGACCACTTGCAGCACCCGAGTGGGGAGGTCATCGACGCGGATGCCCGCCGAGCTCGTGAGGTGCTGCTCGCTCTGGAGCCTGTCCCGCTGCCGTTGCGTTGCCGTGAACATCAACAAAAATCTGAAAGCTGGAGATTTGGTGCTGCGGGTTTGCCTGGATCTGCACGGAACAGCATCGTGCTCCAGCTTTGTCCAAACAATCGACCCTCCCGCTCAGAACAAGGTAAAGATGTAAAAAAAACAGCCCTCAAAGAACAAAAAGAAGCTCAAAAGGGTAGAGAAAATCCCATCGGGTTTTCATAGGGCTTTAATGAAATGAGTGACAGCTGAGGGAACAGAGGAAACTAGAGAATGAACTTCAGGAGCTGGGCAGAGAGATGGAGTCAGAACTCCAGGTGTGCCTCTAAATTTTGGTGCGAAATCTCTTTCAACTTAGGCAACTTATTTGCCCCTCTCAGCTTCTCTTTTAATAAACCAGAGGCAGAGATACTGCCCAGGAGAAAGAGCGTAAAGTGGGCTGACGCTTGTCAGAAGAGCATCACGTCAGATCTCGCCCGTTCCCAGCAGCTCTGCTCCTTGCCAAGAGCACATTTCAGACCCGGGCCCAGCTGAGATGGAAGCAGAAATGTTTTTTCCTGGTATGAGGTACCTACAAAGGAAGTTTTGGCAAATCACAGTCCTGGCACTCGACAATCCACATCCTGGTTTGCTTTACTGGTGTTGTTACGCCCTTATTATGACATTTCAGTGCATGAAAAACACATCGGGCAAAGCAAATAACTTTAAACCCCAAATTTCACCGATACGGAGCCGGAACATTAATTGCTGGGATGGTGACACGTCTTGCTGCTCTCCTCTCAGCCATCTCTAGTGCATCTCCAACCGTAAAGGCAGAGGACGAAGCAAACATCCCGGGGCTCTGGCTTCCTCCTGGTGACAAGCTCAGCCCATCACAGGCACAGAAAATGATGTTACTGGGTTTCTGGATCTCACTTTTCTTACAGAAACCTCAAAGTCCTTCAAACACAAAGAGACCTCACCTTACCGAGCACGTTCGTTCTTCCCCGCGTGCCAGCGGGGAAGGATTTTTTGTTTACAACAGGCAAGAATATCACGGAGTAGTTCAGGTTTT
>WTSP01007810.1:35049-45804 GCA_025331215.1 Actenoides lindsayi | reverse complement strand
ATCCCCTTACGTGACAGGGCACACTGCTGACCAACAGTGAGCCTGCTTAATTAAGAAAGCAGGAGTCTAAGTAGGGCAGGTCATCTGATGATACCAGTGTGTACTGAGCTTGGAAAACTTAGTTAACTCAAAGAGATAAATGAAAGTGTTGTTTTCATTAATCATGTTGTGTACAGGTTTGTTAATGACCGTCACACCTTTGAAAATGTATGTTTCATTACTTAAGGCAGTTGTTGGTCTTGTTATACAGTATGGGGTGAATTTCTGACTTGTTTTTGTTGGTGAGTCTTGCCATTGCTTTTATATTGTTGAAGAAGGCTCAAGTGGAAATGTGGCTCTAAATAACTGAAGGTACCATCCAGTGATTTTTGAATGAGGAAAAATAACTACTCTAAGATTGCTTTATTATGGTAATTTCAGAAAATATTTTGCTTAGTAAAGTAAGATTAGAATACTTAGATTTCAGAGAAGAAACGTTTGGAGCTAAAGAAATAAATGGACTGCGCCAGCAAGATATAACTGAGAACTGTTGCTGATATGTGTTTAAAGGAAACAGGTTTTCTGAATCTGAAGTAAAAGCAGTTTAAAAATTCGATTTCTAAGTATTCCAGAAACCAGAAATTTTGTATTTTTATTTTTTGTATTTTTTACTGATTACTGATCTTGCATAGAATGTGTTTGCAGATATGATTAAATATTACAACTGACTGTCAATAGCTGTCTATCTACCTAACTTTTTTACATTCAATCCAGTATTAACAGCTGAACCTTATGTGTTGGAGAACTATATTCCATTGATTTTTAAAACTGGTTTGGTTTTTTTTCTTGATTCGATAGGCTTCCACTTACAGAAGTACGAAACTGTTTAAGAGTCTGTTTGAAAACCTGGTCTGTGTTGCTTGTAAAGCAAATATAACAACTGTAACAGGACTTGAGTTTTGGTGGCAGTAGCCTTATCAGGTCAGACCAAAAGACTGGCAGTCTTTAGAGAGAAAAAGTCTAAATGGGGATAGGGTGTGGTCAGAGTTCGCAAAATGTTCGAGGTGGTAGATAAGCTGAATGTGAGCTGTTGTTTGCCAGAACCTCTTATACTGAGAGATACTTGTTGAAAGTGGTTAGAGTTAAGTTTAAAACTAATAAAACAAAATACTTCTTTTTGTATATTGTCCAAATACATTCTGGAATGGGTTGTCACAGGAAGTTGTGGAGGCAGGTTTAAAAAAGGGTGAGAAAAAATTGTGTTTGGAAGGGCTCATAAACAGATAGGAAATGCAATAGGCCTTATAACATCTCCTATTTGACAGCTGTGGATAATGAGGGGGAATGAAAGGAAAGAAACATAATGTGGCCAGACTTGGTCAGCATTATTATTACTGTGATCAAAGGAAATGAAGGGCAAAATGATTCTATGGTCGAATTTAGTTGGATGTTTCTTACATTTTTATTTGTTCTTCAGGAACAATTTATATTTAAGACAGAATTTTACGCTATACTACTGTAGGAAATGTAGTGTGTGGATTGTTCTCAAGATATAATGCTTTGCCAATGATTTTATATCTAGAGTTGGCATGGTTTTCATGCAAATAGGTTAACTGTTGGTAAAATCTTCTCTCTCAAGGAAGACATTGAGACAAAGTCAAATATATCGTTTTGTGGTTTTGGTACGTAGAGATTTCAGGTAAGAATGTTTCATCTAGCCTAAAAAATCTTAACCAAAACAAAAAAAATCTCACCTAGTCCTGAACCACAGACCTGTCTGAACCCAATTTTGGCATTCCTGAAATTATAGGTGGATGTATTTTGTCATTCACAATCCTCAACATAATCCTCTCTGTCATGTTTTATCAAGAATATCTTTATCTTAAGAGGAGGAATTAAAAGTTTTACAGTGTTGCATATCAGAGGAAAAGGTGAAATCAAGCGCCTAATAATCCGAAAGTTTTTTATCCTGACATTGCACAACTGCTCTTATATACAGTGAAGATGAGCTCTGGAAGTTTTGCAGTAGATATCTGTTAGGTGTGCTAGACACGGATGTAAGATTGAATTACGAAAACTGCTCTGGAACTTTTAATAGGGAATGTGGTGCTATCTGTATCTCTAGGTGTTGAGATTTAGTCCTCGCACTGGAAAATGAACTGCCCCAACTGGTGTGTGTGGAGAAGGACACCTAATAGTGAACAACAAAATGGGACCCTTCAGAGGGTCAGTTCTGAGTGTATGGATTTAGGAGAATGAACCAGTGTTGCCTTTAATAGGCATGAAGGAAGGTTGAACATCTTCCAGTTTTGCTGGCTTTAATCTCTGTTTGGATATCACAGAGATGGATGGAACACTAAAACAAGGCAGCATTAGCTCTTAAATAGATGGAACACTAAAACAAGGCAGTATTAGCTCTGAAATAGAGACTGGTCCACTAACCTGGTTAGTGTTTCTGTGTGGAGTGCTTCTGTGTACTCTTCTGTTTGCCAGAACCAAAACCTGTTTTTAAAGATGCTTGCCAGAAAAGGCATCATGTTTTTCAGTTTATCTTCTAAGAGTTTGAAACTTGCTGAAAGTAACAGTTGAAGGGCATGTGTCGTGCTTCTTGAGGCATGCTGAATGGCAATGCCTGAGATTGAAGACGAGGGCACAGGGGAGCACCTGAGGTGTTAACGTGCTTTTAAACCCTGATCTCTATTTTCTAGATAATATTTGCGCCACCTCGAGAGAAACAGTCATTCATTAACTGAATGTCAGAACTCTTCACAAATTACGGAGTAAATTTTATCTGACTATATGATAACATTTACATTATCTGTCTCTTTAGTTGAATGATTGTCACTTGTGTACAGTTTAAAAATAAAGGAAAGAAGATTGCATTTTCTAGTTAGTATGGTGGAAGCAGTTTTCATAATGCATAAAGCTGATAAAAAGCGAACTTTGAAAGTAGGCTTGTGGAGTCAAAAGAAAACAACACATTTTAAGTATGTTCTAAATAAATGCTTTTAAAATATTTTAAATATATATTTCTCTGTGTGTGTGTTAACCTGCTGTAACTCAAATTCTTGGGGATCATCTTTTATGCACTTGACAATTTCTTTTGACTCCAGATGATTAAGGCTGCAGTAGTATCCTGAACTAAAAAGTAATTTAAATGAAGGCTCTTAGAATTCCTATTGTAGAAGAAGTATTTCAAGAGGTGGTCTGTTTCTTGTGATTTATTTATGGCATTCAAATTAGCTCTACATTTGAAAAAAAAAATATAAATCCTGTAAGTACATTTAGACTATAAATATATTTTAATTTGTGGTTATTAGACTATTTGTAAATTTATTACTTCAGGCTGCAGATATACGGGTTACCAGCAGGGAGTCTCAGTGTGTTTTGTATGACTGTTAAGGATAAAATGTTGAACTCAGAAAAGACTATATAAGAAAAAGGCACAGTTACTTCTGACTCCTGTAGGAGAGAAACAGAAGCTGGTCAGCTTACACACTGGAATGAGCCAAACCTTACACCTAGTAGTTACAGAGTAAGTCTGAAAACTCCCTCTCTTGTTAACTTGTTTAAATTCCTGTCAACTTACATGATTATTAGGGAATACACATAACTTACAGCAGCTCACTTCATTTTGATTTCCTTGAAAATATTACAGGTGATGGCTTGTTAAAACTTGTAATACCCTACTGTTTCTTTCTTTTATGCTATAGTAAGCTTTTTTAAAAAAACCTTACTGTTAAGCAAATAATTTAATTATTCTTGAATTAGAGATGACTAGTAATTTTGCTGGGCTTTTACAGATTGCTCAGTCTGCTAGCTTTTAGTTACAAAAGGAAGTCAGAAATTTGTGAGTTCTGTAAGTAATCTCGTGATGCATGGATGAATAACACATTCTCTCAATTGTCTTCTCTATGGAACTGCATTCATTTCGGCTTTAGAAGTTTGCCTTACAGATATGATAATTTCAATTTTCACTAATTTGGCTGCTGTTAATTCATACCAACCTTTCAGTGTTTTTAAAGCATACATGCAAAGCTTTTTTTATCAATAGCACTAACTTGATTTTAACTTTTTTTCTTACACGGTCTTTTATTTATGGCTATATGATGCCTAGAACTTTAAATACTCCACAGCTATTCCTGAAAGAATCAGTCTCTTTTAATTGCATGTATTTGTTGCCATTCTAGAGAAGGTGCAGGGTGCAATGTGTAAAGATGTGGGCAGTATCATTGTCTTTTTGATAATGCCTTCATCACATTATTCAGGCTTATTTGGAACATACACTTAGTATGGCAAAGATCTGTCAATTACCAGAAGTATGTTGAGCATGTCTACAGGACTGCAGTGAAGTTATAGTATCAGAAATGCCAACCTTAATGTGTTGCCTAAAAGAGAAAGAAAATTTTGAAAATCAGACATTAAAATTTTTTCTCCTCTTTGGAAATGCACCTGAGCAAAGTGGCCTAAAAATATACCCAGTGTTCTAAGACATAACAAACTCTGTGCTGATATAATTCCAAAATATCTGTTGACTTCTATGTTAAAACAAAGGAGGAAGAGGAAACGGATAATACTGTTTTCGTTATTTGGATGTTTTCTTATCAGAAATATGATAGGTAGTGTTGTATGAATAAGCAAGAGAGCTCAGTGATATTAAATGTTCCAGCAACAGGTGTTCTGTGTCCCTACTCTGATATATTTTTTCCTTTTAGAAGTGGAATTGCAGCCAAACTTGAAATTTAGCAGTCCTGAACTTTGTGATTTGTCATTGCAGCTTCTGCTGTGGTTACTTAACACCTGGTTTTGTGTAGAAAATTCCACTCACAAGTCTTCCCTCTCTCACCCTCTAGTAAGTTAATGTTCATACTCTTTAAAAAAGTTATCTTGGAGAATATTGAGTGCCATCACCAAATGATCTCTGTAATAAGCTACAGATGGATAAATTGCAGGTAGAGATAAATTGTGTTTCGATATAGATCTATCTCCAATTAAATAGGTGGAGTTATTTCAGTGAATCTTTTTGCATTTTCAGAAATAAGATTTTGCATTTAAGACACAGTTTATTCCTTTGAGTTTTGTCAAATATATGTTTCAAATGTGAAGTTACTCTGCTCCATGGGATAGGGTGTTAGGTGTGTTTTTACAATCATACACTGTTCTGTATTGAATGTTCCCTGTGTTTTAATGAAAAAGAATAGATTTTTGCCACTTGTGCTGTGAACTAGAATAGGTGAATGACCAGAGTGTTCAGAAAGGAAAAGTAAATACATTCTTAAAATACTTTTTGGGGGTTTAAAAGTGTTAACTGTTGGACAATAGTAGCTTAAGTACCATTTTTTAATCGAACAGTTGGCAATAAGCTGCAAAGATTATTTGTATTTTCAAGGATGCAAAGTATAATTTGTGAAGGACAAGTGGTGTAGATAGTCGTTCTGTTTAGAGGAGTTTTCTTGTGTTTAAGATATCCATTATGTCTCAGGTGCTACTTTAGAGGCTTTTGAAATGTGATGCATCTTAGTGAACAGTGCTGTTTCATGATCACTTTTATCGTAACTACCTTTCACTTTTTATATGTTAACCAATTCCATCCTATTAACTAGGTTCACATCTAGAATAGCTGCTATCTTGTCTCACTCTTACTAGCTGCCTTATTTCTATGTCTGTGTAGATCACAGCTATCAGCATATGACTTCTTCATGACCATTGTTTTCTGGCAAGTGTTCCTTTAGTTAGGCCCAAAACTGCATAAAGGCTTGATAGCAGAATTTGTGGATTTTGTAAATAATGTATTTGAAGAAGTATGACAATTAAATTTGTAACTGACCTTTTTTTGTTTAAAAGCACCAAACAAACTACAACTCTGAAGAAAGCTTTTGGATAAATATCATTAGTCTTAACGCCTTCACTGTTTTAAACATTTTATGTGTAATAAATACAGTTAACACTGATCAGTCTGCAGCTCTGGAAACTGCTGAGAGCATTAAGATGCCAAGGCTACTACCAAGATGTTTGTATAAACTTTCATTAGAACCTAAGTTTCAACACTGCATCTGTCTTCACGTATTTGAAGACTAGTTGGCACAGCATACTTGAAAGTAATTCCTAATGTTCCACCTTTATCTAGGGGATCTTTTCAAAATCTTTGTTTAATTGCAAACTCTTAGGCTTGTGTTTTTGTGCAGCTTCTTGATTTACCTCTTAAAACAAGATACATGCTATAGACTGCGGGACCTGCTTTGAGGTTCACAATTCTTCACTTCCCCAAAAGGTCACCCTGAGTTGTATCTAGTTGCATCATACTGCATTATAGGGCAGGGAATGCAAATAATATTAAGGTGAAACAAATGAATTTGCTGGCAGTGTAGTATTGCTTGGACATCCATCCTAGGAAAAAATTCTTGCCAAGTTATTTCAGGCACATATGTATGTGGGTGTATATACACATACATATTCATTTATGTGAAATATTCCATATGAAGATGAAATTCTGAAGAATTTATGTAAGACTTTTTTTTCCTAGGACAATTAGTACCATTCAGTCTAATTTTCAGAATTGATTTAGAATGTAAGAGTACGATTCCATCTGATGATTTATTTTTAATCAATATTTTTATTTTTAATTTTTTTTATTATTGTGACATGACACTTGAAAGTTTTTTGTGTTAGATGAAACTATACAGTAAAAGTTTAAAATCATACATTAATAAGCACAGATTTTAAATAGTCAAAGTACTTCAATGATTTCCAAACATTTTGCTCCTTTTAGAACTGTTCAGTGAGCAGAGCAAGAAAGGATGGCCTTTTCAAAGGAAGCAGGCTTTTGCTAGTCAGTCACAATTGCGTGGGAAGGCAGTACTTTCAGTGCATATATTTGGAACACTTAGTGTTTCACTTTTCACCTGTACTGTACACAACTTAGGTTATATGGATAAACTTTCCATGCGACTTGTTCTCTAACCACTCTCTGTCAAAATGAGACAGATTGGAAAAACTGTTTTAATTACTACATCTTTCCTGGTCTTGGCTCGCTTTGACTGAAATGGGTTAGATAATACTTGAGAGCAGCCCCGTTAACAGATCTGAGGGATAAGTAACTTTCTGGAAGGGATACAAATGGTGGGAGACTTGAAGTTTTAATATTGCCATCAGCTCAGCTTGATATCAGATAGGGAGGAAGACAGGAATTTGCCAGTTTTTAAACCGATAGGAAACTTCCCATGTTTTTGGGTCATACAGAGATTGTTGAGCACAAAATTCCATTGTGATGACTTTGTTCCACAAGTATCTTTCACTCTGGCAATTTCCTTTACTGTCTTCTCCCATGAAGAACTGATTATGCTCTTTATTATATGAAGATGAAATCCTTTCCTCTCAAGTATTCATTGGTTATTTTAACCTACAACTCAATTTAAAGGAGTATTTTCTTATGAGATATGCATCTTATTTGAATGACCAGAGTTCTCTGATTATTCTAGTAATAATGGGAAGTGCAGTAGACTTAGTAAACTAAACTCAAATGTTTTTGTTTGATAATGAGAAATTAAAGTAGGGTATGCAGTATTTATTTTGGCATATTTAATTACAAAGATAAAATATGTATTCTGTCTAAGAAAATAAGATTAAATTGCCATGATTAATGTTCAGATATGATTCTGTATTAAAGCTATGCTGTAATGACTAATGGTAGTTATAGATAGAAAATTGTATAGATCAAAACTCAGAAAATATTTGGTTTGGGATTTTTGACATTTGGAATTGCAGGTAATTTCATTGTTTGCATAATGAAATTTAAAATTGCTCCTCTTATCAGGGTCCTCATGTAATTATATGTTTTAGTTAAAATCCCATTGATAAGTTACTTGTTTAGCACCTAAGAGATATATGTTAGCTAGTTTTTGTTTTTCATTTAATAAATGAGTTGGAGCATTTCTCAATTGGTAGTTCTTTTCAAAGATGTACAGTTTCAATTAGGGTTTGTCTGGTAATGCCATCAGTTTAGAAAATTCCGTTTAAGGCTGATAATCCCATTTCAGCAGTGGCACAATATCATTGAAATTCTGAATGGGTTTTTATGAGAGAAACTTCTCTTGTGTATTTAATGAAACATTTTACAGATTTTTGTACAGTAGCCATTAGTAAGTTATAAGCAGAAAATTACAATTCAAAATCTGTTGATTTTTTTTTTTTCCATCAATTCCAGTGAGCTCTGTTTGTGACTTTTAAAGGATTAATCTTATAAATAAATGTGAGACATTTGTCATATATCAGCTGGGCTGCCTAATAGGAAGATATCATAAACCTGTTAGTCTGAAGTAATCGAAACAACACGTTTCTAATGCAGTTTCATAAGATTGGACTATTGCCTCAAAACTTCTGTATTTTTATAAATATATAATATATATTTGTAATTAAAACATACTTTACCAGAGAAGATTTATTTCTCGTAAAATCTGAACACACATTAGTCACTGATAATGGAAGCAGATTGGTTAGTGAGCTTGATGAAGGCAACAGCATGTGAGGTCATACATGGAGAAGAGTATTTACAAAATTAGACCTATTTCCTGAAAGTCATGTAGGGTTAATTGTATATAAGCTCTTAGTATGAAGCTATGGAAGAGTAGATACACATCTTTTGAAAAATCCATACACACACAGAATTAACTTTTTACTAATATAACTGGTAAATTACGTGGTGTTAATGCTTTATTTCAGCAATTGCCATTGAGACTGCAGTTGAGTTCTTTGTCTAGTTCCAATGACAGCAGCCTAAAGAGAATGTTGAAAGACAATGAGAAGGGAAAATTTCAGAGAAGAATCCTGAGGCTTTGCTTAATAAGAGACTAAGGAGCTGAGTTTATTGTGTAGGATGTTAAGAGACTGGCAATAATAAAAGAAATATTGAAACAGATAAAATGTCTGACAGTTGAAATGTCTGTAAATTGATAAAGGCATAACTGGATCCAGTGATCAGAAGCTAGCAAGGTTTGAATAGGAGAGAAAAAGTATTTTTTTGTCCACAGAGGGATTATGTGATAATTAATGAAGGAATGCAGTAAATTATTTACCATTTGTAGCCTTCACATAGAAATTAAATGAATTTCTCTTTTAATCATCAAACAAACCATTGAGCTTGAAAAGCATCAGTTAATATGTAATGGGCATGTAGATTTCTTGGTGCTGAAAATTGATTAGCTCGTACATGTGACTGATTTAGTATGGATAAGGGTTTGGGACTTCAGCTGTGGTGTTTATTAAAGTTATACTTTTGAGGCTAGGAAGAAGTCCATATGTAGTCCTTCTGAGGATGGCAGAACTGTCCATGTGGAACTTCTGGCAGGAAATGGATCTAGTAATTAATTCTGTGGCACATTAATGACTTCTTTTTTTTTTTTAAATTTATTTGCATGTTCTCTCTTCAAAATCAGTCTGCCTTCAGAGTGTTACCAACCAATTACTCACTGACTTTTTACCTGATTTTTCCCTACTTGTTGTCTCCAAGCCATTCCCCAGTAAATTGTTTTACAGTCGTTTTATGCCATAATGTTAATTAAAATTCTTTAAGCTAATTTTATTGTTCAAGTGTTTGCAAATAAAGCTTTATATTAAATGCATTTCTCTTGAGAGAGATTAGTTGGTTTTGGAAACCTTACATCTCCTTCTTGAAATGTTTCCAGACCTGTGATTTGTGAAATCTTCTGTTTGCTAGAACAGAAAACATCAGATCAATATTCTTCAGTTTAGCTCATTAACGGTAGTGGAAACTTCTGGTCAGCTAATCTCTACAATTAAGATCTACATTCAGTGTTGTCTGTGATTTAGAACTTGCTGGCAAACATTTCAGTCTCCTGAGGTTGAACTTCTGGTGAGATAAGATGCAGATCTTCTTTTGTCATCATAAACTTACTAGACCATATACATTCCTCCCTCCAAAATAAATAATTTACTTACACTTACTTGTAGCTTCCTTCTGTTATGTGATTCATAGCGAATTAAATGGATAGCAGAATAGCAGGTACTGAGGAGATTCAGAGAAGAAAAAAGGTGTCTTCCCTGTTTTGATGGTACACACTCAAGCTGTAAAAATTATTTTATCAGCATGTTTATTGTAAATCCTAGCAAATACTTTTAAATAGAATTAGTTGGAGTTAAAATTTGGCTTTACAATGTTCTCAAGGAGGGTTTAATTATTTTTTTATCCAGGTTACAATAATTCTGAAAATAGGTTTAATTGCTTGTCTGTAAGTTGCTGTTTCATCCCATCATGTGTCTGTCCACAGAATTTTTTTGTTAACTTTTAAGGACACTGAACAAGTATAGTGCTAATATCAAGACTGGTTTTTATAGTTTTCTTTTTGGACCATTAAATCAAAATTGATGTTGAAATACAGTGTAGAATACATGTTTGCAGTTCTTTCATGCAGAGAGATTACTGCAGAGGACCAGAATGGATTCTTAGAGTCCATGGCCAGGGTTTGTTTGCTCTAGAAACTTTTCCAAGTGGACAAAGGGTACCTAGTATATTTTACATAGCTCACATTTATTTACATGAAGTTTAGCCATAGAGAAACATCTCTCTTGGTAACTTTAGAATGGCTAATTTTTAAACCCAGGAGACATGTTTAGAAAGATGTTGATGACATTAATAGTCTCCTGAGCACTGTACATGAAAAACAGTAACAGTATAGTTTAGTTTCACAGGTTCTGATATTTTGGTGAACAGTCCATGCAGCTGTAAAGTAGCTGTTCCACATGCAAACTCCTCCCCCCCCC
>WTSP01007810.1:12558-34949 GCA_025331215.1 Actenoides lindsayi | reverse complement strand
TCCTGTGCCAAAGGTTAGAACCCTTATAACAGAATTGGTGGAATGAGTGATGTGAACATTGCTCATCTGCTTTGATAGAAAGTTAGTGGCTTGGTTTAAAGAGCCTCTTTAGGAGTTTACAGCCAAATGAATGATTTAGGAATGAAACAGCCAGATGATAACGTCTTAGGCAATATCAAGTAGTTTTTCAGGTAGATCTATAATCCATTTACTGAAAATACAAAAATAAATAAATAAAATTAATAGGTTGCCTATTTGTTTTCTTATTTCTGAGCCTTCAGTCTGAACTTTCTTAATATTAATATTTCACACTCTTCGTGGTTCTTCCAACTGAATGCAGAATTACTTGTGCAAAAAGTACAAGGGAAATATTTCAAGGAAAGTACAAAATATGGCAAAGCCTCTAAAAGTAGTAGAGATGTGATAGATTTACCACTTTGTTTGAAAATGCATATAATTATATAGAATATAACTTAAAACTATTCATTGCCATAATATAGGAAGACTTTAAGATAGTGAGCCTTACAAGCTTTATTTCTTGTAATGACTGTGAATTGAACTTAAATAAGTCATTCTTAATCTGTTGCAGATAATATTATTTAGAATTAAATGTCAAGTGTATGTCATTAGTGCTATATTCGTAAAATTCAAAGCAGGAAGAAAGTTAGAGGTACCTGAAGTAACAAAATTTTATGGCTTCAAAGATGTTTACTTCCATGCATACAAGTAAACAGAGTTGGGAACTGATAGTCTGGTACTAGGTCCCAAGAAAATTTGTCTGTCAGTTATAGGTTTTAGGTCTTTATCTCCTATCTCAGTTTTCAGCTGTGTAGAATATAGTACTTTTTGCTTTCGCATTGGTATGTCCAGTATTTTATATACTCTGGTTACTATGGAATTATTGCTTAGATGATCACATATCATGCAGATTATCTAAAAACTTGTTTTCAAGAGTTGTATAAGGTAAAAATAAAGCAGAATTGGCATTTGTGAAAATGAAATCACTGAGGAAGATCTGTATATCCACCCTATCCTCATGTAGTCAAGGTTTTCTTTTGTATTTCAGCCATAGCAATTCATCTGTTTCCTGTAATGAGGTTTAGGAATTACATGTGCCAATTGTGTTAAGTTCTGGTGACTTTTTTCTTTCTCTCTTCTTTCTAATAGCACGAGTTCTCATCCTTTGGCATGGGAGCATGGTATTTAGAAGGAAGAGGGAACTCTTGGTTGTGTAGGGCTAAAGTTCTGTTGCTCATATAAAAATCTCAACAGGTTGGTCAAAATTACATCTTTGGAAAAATGGGCTCTGGAGACTTGTTCATAATACACCAGCGCCTTCATCAAGAAATTGCTGCTGTCTCTCACGTGTGTAGTAATTTGTACTGCACTAGCAGAGTAGTTTGCTTTTTGTCCTGACATGTGTAAAGGTGTGAAGTCCACTCCAGATATGTGAGGATGGCTTTTCCTAGGCTAACTTATCTATTTATAGATATATATGCAGTGCAGAGCTGATTAAGAGAGCACAACACATGAACAGGCCTGGTTAAGAGGAGTTTGAATAATGACAGTGCTGGCCGTTGCTGAAAGCTGTATGTTTACAAAAGGGTTAGTAAAGCTATTTTCGTCTTTATAAACTATGTACGTTTATGTTAATATTTTTTTAAAGTTTTTCTTGATTAAAATGTTAGCTGCTGCAATAAAATAGGCAGTCAGTCTTTAGAGCTTGCATTTGAGCTTTTTTTCAACAGATATTTTTACTACATAGCTTCATTTTTAAAAGGTTCATACAGTTTCAGGTAGATTATCTTAAGAAAAAGTCAGGCAAAATAAAAGCTTGCTACAATGCAGAGAAAATGCGAGACCAAACCATGCTGAATTGTGCCAATTCTTTTTCCTCATTTATTTAAGCAAGTCTTGCTGTATTATGGTCCTTGGCTCTGAAGGTGGTATGCCTTGTGCTTTGTCCCTAGACCCTTTGGACTGATTTTAATTTTAACTTTAAAATCCAGATGAATTTACACACATAGACAGGTATAAAACTGCTCTCCATATAGCATGGCTGAGGTGAATTTGATTAGTCGAGTTTTTTTTTTTATATTGCAGCTCATGTAATCACAGACTTTTGCTGAAGACCAGGATTTCATTTAAGCATTGTGCTTTGATCTTCTAATTTTGTTTTGAGGTTCTGTCCCTATTCTCATATATTAATTCCAAGACTAGTTCAATTTGCTTTTCTGAAATGATAAATTTAGGATTTCATGTTATCTACAGCTTCCCAGTTTTTCATGGATGTAATAGGGGAGGCTCATTCTACTTGTCAGTGTTAGACAGAGAAACTCATAAGGGAAGAGCTAGCAAATCCACACTGTGGTGATGGATCATAAAGTAAGAATTTGTAGTTTCTTCACAGTGGTTTGAAATACATGTACATTCACGTATATCTGATGTGTGTAAAAATGCAGTAAGTTTACTAAGCATGTGAAGTTATTCATGTTTTTCATGTGAAAAGAGAAGATGTGAAAATGCTTTTTTTTTTCCTCCATTTGGATTTGTAAACTTAGTTTACAACTTAACATGATTTCACCAAAGGCTGAAAATATCTGGTAAACTTATACTTCTGATGCTGACTTCTCCGCACCTAGTGTACACGTTTTCAAACAAGATAGTTCAGCTTTCGCAGTTGTGGGAACTGAATGGCAACGGAATGTCTATCTTGGGCTGTGTAAAACCTGAAGGTTGTGAGTCTAAGTAAGTGGTCATAGTTAAGTTATCCTGCATTTCTGAAAGCTGTGTTCTCTTTCCACTAAATTGAGGGTGCCAGGAATGATGAAACTGTGGAAGGGGCCAAATTCAGCCTGGGACCACTAGTCTGGCATGTTTGCATCAATTGGTGACTCTCTTGCTTCAAGAGCAAACACACTTGGATTTTAAACATAAAAGTATACAAAAATTTAAAACTGAATTTCAGGAAAGATTTACAAGATTTCTTAGCTGCATTTTGACATAGTAGGAAAGAACTGAACATACAAAGCGTCCTGAACTTGCTTTTCACTGATAGCTTCCAGTTGAGTGGAAGCTGCCAAATGTCTGAATATTCAAGAAGAGTAGGAAGGAAAACCCTGATAATGACAGGCCTGACAGTCTCACTTCAGTGCCTGGTAAAATTATGGTTATTCTGGGAGTTACTGGAAAACACTGCAGAGACAATGCAGGTTTTGGTCATAGTCAGCACAGGCTCACAAGGGGGAAGTCCTGCTTAACCAACTCGATTTCCTTTTGTAACAAGGTCACCCACCTAGTTGACTGAAGGAAGCCAGTAGATGTGGGGTTTTTTGATTTTTGCAAAGCTTTTGATAACTGTTTCTCACAGTTGCATTATGGACAAAATGTCCAGCACAGAGCTAGACAAGGCTATAGTACTTCGGGTGAGCAGTTGGTTCATGGGTCAGGCTCAAAGAGTTACAGTAAATGGGGTTACATCAGGCTGGCAGCCAGTCACCAGTGGGGTTCCCCAGGACTCCATTTTAGAGACAGTGCTCTTTAATGTTTTTACAAATGATCTGGATGCAGGAATCAAAGGTACATTGGTAAGTTTGCTGATGTTACTAAATTAGGAGGAACTGTGGACTCTGTTGAGGGTAGAGAGGCCTTACAGAGAGATCTGGATAGACAAGAGAGATGGACAATCACCAACCACATTAAATTTAACAAGTGCGGGATTCTCCACCTGCGACAGGTTGATCCTTGGTACCTGTGCAAATTGGAGGCTGAAAGGTTGGAGAGTCACTTCGCAGAAAATCCCTGTGTTTGGTTTGATGGCATGTTGAATGTGAGTCAGCAGTGTGCCCTGGTAGCCAAAAGGGGCAACTGTATCCTGGGTTGCATCAAGCACAGTATAGGCAGCTGGTCAAGGGGGTGACTGTCCCACCCTGCACTGCACTGGTGTGGCCTGACCTTGTGTGTGTTCTCTGTGCAGTGTTGGGCATCTCAGTGTGAGAAAGATGTCAGGCTGTTTGATTGGACACAGAGGAGGGTGACCAAGATGGTGAAAGGCCTCAAGAGCAAAATTTAGGAGGAGCAGTTGAAGTCATCTGGCTTGTTCAGCTTTGAGAAGAGAAGTCTGAGGGGTGACCTAATCACAGTCTACACCTTCCTTATTGAGGGCAGCAGAGGAGCAGGTGCTGATCTTCTTTCTCAGGTGGCCGTTGACAGGACATGAGGAAATGGAATGAAGCTGTAAACAAATTTATGTTGATTCATAGAATTTTATATATAAGAAATATGGGTTCCTGCCAAGAATATTCATAGGCTTGAAATGTATTGTAAAGCACCCTTTCAAGTTGTCTGTAGTCATAGAATAATTTAGGTTGAAGAGGACATCTGGAGGTTATCCATTTCTATCCCTTGCTTAGTGTGAGGCCAGCTTAGATCAGATATCTCAGGTAGCTGTGCAGTGAACTAAAAGGTGAATTTCTGAACAGACTGGAATTTCCAGGCATAAAGCAAACAGAGGACTATAGTGCTATGAAGTAGCATGTTCAAACTCTAGAGATGATAGATTTTTTTGTTCCCTTGGTCTGTGAAACAAATTGCTTCTCTGATGTTTTTGATTTAAAAAGGAAAAAAAAAGATTGTTAAAAATATTTTCTCAGTTGTTTATGTCTCGCCTTTATTATTTTTAAATCTACACATTTTCAACTCCAGCAAAACAATATTTCCTCCCATGTGGAGAACATAACTGATAAGGGAGAGCAAGTCTCTTAGTTTTCATCTTCAGAAGCATTAAAATTTAATACTAATTTGTCCACTAACCTTTTGCTTTAGATATTTAAACCTACACAAAAGTCAGAAAGGATTATAGTGGCTTCTTCAGTAGCAGCACTGTTATGATGTGAACAGATCATGGTGATGAGTATATGAAAAAATGATGCTCTGTGTGGTTATCCAGACAGATAGGGGACTGTATCATGATTCTTTGGAGACCTGAGGCTAAGAATCTTACTTCTCTAGAAAAGATGCTATCTTCCTTTTGGAGTTTTTGGGAGGAGGAAAGAGGCGTCTTATGCTTTGGTGTGTATTCTGAAAAGTATGATTAATGCATAGATTTGTATTTAATTACACTTTAAGTTCCACAGTTTGTCCTGGTCTATATAAACCTTTCCTAAGTTTTTATGGAGATGGTACTACAAAATGCTAAGTTTGTTACTTCACGCATAAAGTAAAACTTAATTACAGAATTTTCTGTAGCCCACGGTGCATAGTTAATTTGTACAGATGAGTCAAACTTTACATTGTTTAGAACAGAGTCTTTAATGTTAAAAATCAAAATGCATTTAAGACTTAAAATTTGCTCTCTTTTGTTACCTCTGTTAGATTGTGGTTCATTGTTAATGGAACTGCAGAAAATTGGCTGCTGGTGGGATCTAAGATGACAGCAAAACCAGTTAAAACTAATTGTCA
The DNA here is from genome assembly GCA_025331215.1 of Actenoides lindsayi. Taxonomy (NCBI): domain Eukaryota; kingdom Metazoa; phylum Chordata; class Aves; order Coraciiformes; family Alcedinidae; genus Actenoides; species Actenoides lindsayi. Next base: position 29,489 of record WTSP01007810.1, on the reverse strand, counting down.
TGCATATAGGATCAGCTAAAGTGTTGCTTCAGAGAGCTTTTAATTGCTTGACTGCTTTAATTTAATTTCACTTGATTTTTCTCTAGTTTAATGGAGAGTTCTGCTGAATGTTAGTTCCAGTCTGTTACATATTGAGATGAAGAATAACTTGAGATCCAAATGAGCCTTAATGATTTTATAGCCATGACAAATCAGCTTTTTAAAGCATCCTGTTTTCCTAGTGATTTACTCTTCCTGCTTTTGCTGCATCATGCAAGACTGCTCTTGAGTCATTTCAGTTCATGCAGATGACAGTAACTTGAACTGTTGAGATGTTCTTTACCAGGAGTCTTCCCCTTTGATCTTAATCAGATGGACCCCATGGGGAGACTGATTACATCCCACTCTTATCTTTACTAAGTGAGAGATGAGATCTCAATTTGCTGCCTTCTTGCCCCATTTGGAAAATTACAGAAAATTGTACCTCCTTATACTGTCACAGATTTCAGAAGTGAATCGTATATCTATAATCATCTAATGTTCTGTATAGAAAAGGAATGTTGAAGTTAGAGGTTGCTGGAGTAGTAAATGAAAGACTTTGTGAGGGCAAAGTGCTACATAGTCTCAGGTCCCAAGTTTTTTAAATAGCACAATGTTAACATAGTGACTTATTACTGACTCTTAACAGAGCTCAAGATACATCAGTAAAATCAAACCCGTTACTCGTTAGATGGAAAGGTATTAAGGGAATGGTTCTCTTACCTAGTCTGTGGGTGATTTTCTGAAGACTTGCTTAGGTACTTTCCTGATTTGAACAGGACAAGTGATGTGCTTTGATGCAGACATTTGTGACTGCCAGCCTAATGGCTAATGCAAGGAAAAACAACTTCTTTCTTCAGTCAGATATGTACATGAAGACTTCATCAACAAGAAACAAAGCAAATTGGCTGTCAGTACCAGAAAGAAAGTCATTCAAAACTAACTGCAGTCCAGTTGCCCAGATGCTCATCACTAATGCAGTGAAATATAGTCAGTGTTTTAGAGAAATACGAAAGGAAATATTTCAATATTTAATGAAATATTGGAGAGAAAGGAGTTTGCACATAATGGGCATATTTAATTTTTGCCTGTACATTGGACTGCAGAATGGGTTTTGTCAAAGAGCCTGAATACATTTTTTGAGTTAAACTTCAGAAATAATTCTTCAAGGAAGAAACCATCACAACCACATAGTTTTGAACATTTAAATTGATTTTTGTTAATCTCTGTTTTCAGTACAGTATATTCCTTTACTTTGAAGACTATTTTCTTAGTCTGAAGAGGCTTTTTTTCTGTATCACTCTTGGGAATCTAAACAGTGCTCTGGAGCTTGATTGTGGGGTTTTTCTTGGTTGTTTTTTTGTTTTTTTTTAAAATGCTTCTAGAGAAATTTAATGTATTTAAGACAGTGCTCAGTGAAATGCATTCTCCTCTCAATAATATCTAAAGCTTCAATTAATATAATTTTCCATTTTATTTTCCATTAAGTAATTCATTCTTGTGCGTTGATTCTTGAAACTGTTTGTTTTGTTTAATGGTGGTGGCTGGTTTCTTTCCTCTCCTGCCCAGACAGTTAATGCTGTTCAGAGTATAATAACAGTTTTTAGAAGACCTCTATTTGTCTGTATTCTGAGCAGCACTGAGTATAGCATTTATGTGGAATCTTAATCCTCCTCCCTTAGAAGTATGGACTCTTACTGGCATAATAATTGCATACCTGCCTACCCTCTACTACTGCCTTCTGTCCAGCATTTAGCTTAGTTAACATTTTTTGGTTTTCCACAGTTCATCTACTTTCTACTTCCATATTCCTTCTTAGCTTTTTTTCTTTTTCCTACTTATATATTCATTCCCATAGTATTTCTTTTCATATCTTCTGAGGCTGTAAAGTTTCTCTCACCAAGACTTTTTTTTTATTTATGTTCAGACTGTTTGTTTTGATGTGAGGAAAATTCTGCTGAGCATTCCAACTATATTGGAACATTCCAGTAACTGTTACGGGAAAGGACATATAGTGATATTAGTTTGTAATCAAAATTTTCTATAATTTACTTTCCTCTTGATCTTACACCTTTCTGCATATGATTTATATTTTAGCATGTTATACGGTCTTCCAGAATAGCGATTACATTGTGAGCAGATTGCTGGTCTCCTCATCTGGTAGTAAAAATGTATTATATGTCATGTGTTTTCTAGCTATTTTAAATTATGTAAGAACACTTGATTTACAAATAACTATTTCAACATCTATGCATTTAGCAAAACAAATCAGATATAAGCAAACAAATGTATTCTTTATATATTTTTAGAGCAAGTGTAGTTTAGAGTTCGAGGGTGTTTTGAAAATCCGTGAGGAAGGTGTCAATAAAAGTCTTTTTAGAAAAGTAAAAATGTCTTCTAAAGTGTTTAGGTCCCAGGTGAAACTTACTGGTTCAAATTAAAGCATTCTCAGTCTTTGAAGTTATTAGCAAGGTATTTATCTCAGTATTGCATTGTGTGGTATAGTGCAGTGGAAATTCACAAGGGACAGGGGAAAGTCTAGAGCAGAATCTTGGAATTTCTTTTATGATCCATTCTGAAATCTTTCCCTTTGCATGACTGGATGCTCCTTCTTGTGCTTTGAGGTAACAGCTGCTGTTGATAGTTGATAAATGTCAATATTTATAATGTAGGATTTTTTTTTTTTCCTGTGTTGTATTTTGTCATTCCTTCTCTGCCAATGTGATGTGTGAAATATATCTGTTATAATCTTCGACTTTGAGAATTATGGAGTATTCAATTTGGTGATTTTGATGAGCTGATCTGCAAATACTTTGGGGAAATTTTCATGTTTTGAAATAAGTAACAATGTATTTAATAAAAATACATTGGTATTGAAAGAAAATACAGCAGGGTATTTTTTCCAGCACTTTGGACAGGCCCTTGGAAGGGAACAGCTGAAACAGATATGTAATTCCTATGCAAATGCAACATCATTTTATGTACAGGAGTTGCTGATTCACACAATTATTGAGAAAATCTTCTTTTCACGCTGTCATTAGTTGTGTCTCCATGGGTACTTTTCCTGTAAGGCAAAAGCTGAAGTAAGAAAGAGATGCATAGATGATGTCCTCTTATTCATCACTGTATGGTCAAGGGCCTAATTAATTGTATGGACTGAAGAGATAGCTTCTTTTCTCCTGTTGATAATGTTGATGAAGGGAGGGACTGGATGGCTGAATGACTTAAGCAAGTGATTTCTAAATCTCAGTTCTGCTTGGATCATATGTGCCAGTACTGTGTTGGTAAAGATTTGTAGTGAGTTAATTACTTTCTATGAAGTTTGTTGCTATTCCTAAAGTTTTAGCCTTTTGAAGAATGAGTTTTTCTATTGTTAGCCTGACCAGGGGTTTAATCAGAGAAAACACAAAAATTACTCATTCTGGAAAGCTTTTGAACTTTGCTTTTCAATAAAAGCAGACTTATTATGCCATAAGTAAGAAGTTATGTTGTAAACTATTCTACACCTGTTTTTTTACACCTGTGTGTTCATGATAACCTGGAAGGGCTTATATAGATGCATTGGTGGGTATATATGTGTATCTGAATGCATCTGTAGGCTTGTTCCTCGGCCAGAAGTCATTGTATGTCCTAACTTGGTAGCATTTGCTGCTGCGGGCCGTTTTCCTCTCATGAACATGCTGCATGGCTGACTTGAAAGCAGTCGTGCCAAATCTGGCATGACATTATAACTGTTGTGTTCTGTTCCTTGCTTTTATCCTCCTTACCCAGACTGTCTCTTTCCATCTCTACTCTTCTCCCTGATCTCCTCTAGGAGTTCTGGTTCCTTAGCCCAGCTAATACTCTTTCATAGTCAGCTAGGGATTATTTAACTAACACGGAAACTGAAGAATTGTTACAAATTATTAAGTTGTATAAATTTTTTTGGCAGTTCCTTCTGTAGTTATTACTTTACTTACGCTGGATGTAACTTTTCTTGTATTCTGGTTTATCTTATTTTACCTCTGTTCAGATGCTGAGAGTAGGTAGCTTTATGTAGAAGCCAAACAAGTATGGAAAGTTCCTCTAGGTTTCTCCATCTGTTTGTGTGTACACATTTTTTCAACATCTGGCAGGTGATTCAGACCTCATTAGGTCTGGTGCTCAAGAGAAGACTATTAACTCACTGCTGCTGAAAGAGGGCAAAGAGAATACAATGATGAAAGTTTTCTTGCTGACATAGTCTTGTACCATCATATGCATAAAATGCATTTTAACAGAACTTTTCAGCTATTTCTTATCTATCTCTTTACATATTACGCCTAAGTAAATTTTTACTGTATTATATAAACATCTTAATGTCATCCTGTGTAGGTAAGGTTGTTTTATATCATAAAAAATATGAAGAAAAACTTGCTTTAAGATCAGTTTGTTGTTGGGGTTTTTTTTTAAAGAAGCTTAATTTAACACTTCTAAAAATGTGTTTTCTATCACTGATAAGTAGACTTGGACTTCTGTGCTCTGCTGATAAATTCCATTACAGCGCTATTTGTATGATGATTTTAAAGTATGTTATAGCTTTCCAAGGTAGCTTTTTTTGGCAACCTTATATTACAAAGGTACGCATTATAATATATTACAAAGATAAGCATTATAATATAATAAATAGATTTGTACAACATTAAGTCTGATCTGTACTTTTAGCACTAATGTATTCTATTGCTTCTTTGATAATCTGTTGTGTTTTTTTTTATTAAGTGTGGTAAGAATAATCTTAATTATTAAGAACAGACAATGTATTTATACTGTATTATGTAACAATAACATTTAATATCATGGAAGAGTTATTGCAGTCCAGTAGAAACAGAGAAGATGAGACAGGCAGAAAAACTAAGTGGAATTTGACAGTTCATGCTTTTAATGTTTGAATTGATTCACTGCTTGAATTTCAGCAGATTGTATTAGAATAGTATTAGAATGGACAATGTGTTGCTGAGTCAGACTTACAGAATCCATGCTTACAGTCTTGGAAATGTAGCTACATGAGTACCTTTAATAATTTGTATAACACAGCAGCATTGTCAATAAATACTTTTTAATATATGCTTTTTTAATAAATACTTTGAGTTAGTAAGAACATTGGGAAGGAAGAAAAAAAAGAAAGGGGGGAGGAACCATTAGGGGATGGGAGAGCCCCAAAAGCACCTCCCCCAAGCCCCAGTAACTAAATTAGCTGTTTATTATGGGTTATTTAACTTCTCAGTGGTCATGAAAATATCCACATTACCTTTCCAAAAGAACATTCCCATCCTTTTCTAAGTTGCTTTGAATTGCACTTGGCAAATAGAAGAACTTTACAAAATCTGTTTTGCACATGTGGAATCCACCATTTTAAAAAGTTAAATTTAACTTGTGTATGTGGAGCTTTTTTCAGGGAAGTTTTCTTTGAAAAGAAATTTAAGAAAGAGAAATTAAAATATTTATGTAGCTGTGATTTTTTTTTTTTTTCCCTTCTTTCTAAATTGATGATTTTCCTTCCTTTGCCAAATCCTGAAACTCTTCTCTGCATTAGATGCCAGGAGAGTTCTGAATTTTTATCTGGAAAGAACTCAACATTCAGTATATTAAAACTTGGTGTAATGAAAGAATGACATTATAAGGAAGTGATAGTTTGAAAAAATCCCTATATGTTGTTTTTTACTAAAGAACAGCTTTCACTAAATAGAGTTTGTTTTCAGGTGGAAAAAAAAAACCTAATTCAGGAAGTATTTTCCTTTTGTTTTCAGTGGAGTTAAAAAATATCTTGGTTATGCATATCAACAGATAAATACTAGTATTATACTCCTGCTAAATGCTGCAACATAGAGCGTAAAAACAGTGTTAGTCTTTGATCCCACATTTATTTAGGCCTAGGGAGGTACTCTTAGTAAGAGGGGTTTTTTGACTAAAATGGGTCTCCTGAAACTGATCTGTTTGATTCAGGGGTAAAATTTTTTATTTGTTTCAACACAACATTAGATTCGACCCAGAATAGGTTAGGGAGTGAAAATGGGACTTCTGTAATGCGCTCTCAGTTATTTTTTCATTATGTCTAAGAAGAATCCTTAAATGGTAGGAAATATTCTGTAAATATACAGTGGCATAATTCCAAATTATGCTCTCTTGAGTTGACTGTGATATGGTATGTGGTATGGTGACTGATGGTCAGTAGCAGAAGGGGAGAGAAAATACAGAAGCAGCCTTAGCCATACTGCCAGTTTAAAGACACATTCCCAGGTAGAAAGCAAATTGTTTGAGTATCTGTGCTGCCTTTCTCGTTTATCCCCTCTCTTTCAGGCTAGAGTGGGAGGAGTTAAATACTAAGAAGTATTAAGTGTTGTGAGGGGAAGGGGATTGCTAAAAGGCCTCAAGTAAGTTTCAAGTGTAAATGGGGGGTGGTGGGGAGGAAGCTTTGAAGTGACTGGTGAAAGAAGAGAAAGGATGCTCAGATAGTAATTGACAGAGCATAGAGGGCAAAAGGGGAATGTCAGAACAAATTAGTCTATGTCATACTCAGACTGTGTCATGAAGGTCCTAAGAAGAGGATAGTGAATGTAACTCTCTGACATCCTTCAGCAGTCTCTTCGTTTCTAGTCCATCACTGGTCTGAAGGAAAATATAAAACACATATAATTTGTAGATGACTTCTCATGTTTTGGTTAGTAGTGATTAAGTCAGAAACGATGGGCCGATGGATTCATTTGTATAGTAAGCTGAAATTTTGTCTGTGGTATTGAGATGTGTTTGCAGCATGATGTCTGTTTTTAAATAAAAATTGGAAATGTTTCCATAGAGAATAGAAATACTTAAAATATCTGATGTGAAAGAAGAAATTAGAGAGCTTAGTCTTAGCTCAAGAGTTAGGGGGTCTCTGGGAATGATTAATCAATTTGTAAGTAATATATAGATGGTTTCTTATAAAATGTGTCTTTTAGTAGAAGTGTTTTACTGTTAGATCCAATAGTAGCAAGAAAACAGTAAATATAAATTCAGTGTGGGGACATAAAGAAAACATTGTAGGGTTGTTAAACACATACCATAAGCTACGTGGGCATTTTTTAGAACATACGTAACTCATATGTCAGGGAGCATGGCCAACTGTCTGCAGCAGAAGCAGCAACTCAGGAAACTTGGATTTTTCATCTGACCTGCTGGCATTGCACTTGATTTAGCGCTCACATTTTTTTAATCTCTGTTTTAAGAGATAGCACTATACAAGTATTACTTCTTTGTCTGCAGTTGAAAAGTAAAATGAATAAGAACTCCATAGTGTTGTAAAATGGTTGAGGTTTTGACAGGACATGGAGCAATAAAAAGAGGAGACTGAAAGCTTAAAAAAAGTCTTTCTGTGCCAGCAGAAATGAGAAATTAGGATAATGAAGAATTCTCAGATGTTGTTGTTGGAATTTGCAGCTGAGGTGCTTGTGCAGCATCTGAAATAAAAGGGCCAATGGGAAGGCAAGCTTTAAACTTCCCTGCCCAAAGCCATGTTAAACCATCTGAGAAGTGGGTATGCCAAAGCAGTCCTGGGAAACTTTCACTGTAAGAGAAGAAAGCATTCCAGTAGAATGGAGGAGAAAGAGGAGCTTGGATGTACATGGTAGTCAAATGAGATTCCAGAAAGATTGAATGTTGTGAGAGAAAGGGACTGGAAAAAGACTCAAGTTTTAAGTAAATATCAGAATGGCAGAAGGTGTCAATGTGCCTGTTGAAATGCTTGAGACTGAGATGGTTATTGACAGCACATGGAGAGGAAAAGTGGAATCTCAGAATCATGTAATGCTTGAGGATGGAAGCAACCTTTGAAGACCTTCTAATGCAACCATCCTGTTCAAAAAAGGATCACCTAAGCAACCAGCACATTTCCATGTCCAGACAGGTTTTAAGTAACTCCAAGAAGGGTGACTCCATAACCTTGCTGGGCAACCTGTTCCATATAGCAGTGTGGATTTATTTAAATGACCCTAGAAAATGCATCATAATCTAACGTTTCATTTCAGTTAAAAAAAAACCCGAAAACCTAAACCAACAATCAGAACCATTTACTGTCTGATGCTAGAGGTCCAATTAGAACAATGAAGTGATGCCTTATAGGTAGGAGATTTGAAGACTTTTAAAAAACCAAGACTAATCTTGACTTTATTATGGACAACTGGAGATTCATTCTATTTCACTTACTGATTTCTGATTATTGTCATTAAGTGAAAGTTCTGTGAGCTGTTTCCAGCTCGGTTCCTTGTCTTTTTATCCTAGAATTATGTATAGGTCAGCTCTGTAGCCTGTCTGGTCTTGCAGCTCTGATAGAAGTTCCTAATGTTACGCCACGTTGTCTTGTCTTGTTTTGGCGAAATGGCAGCCTTGTTAAAGTGGTATTTGCTTTTCTAGAGACCAGTGAACTACATGCGGTTGAATCATAGGCAATGTTTGTATAGTCTAAACAAATGAGGTTGTCTTGAGAACTTTGTGATTTTTTTTTTTTTTCTTTCTAAATTGATGATCTTCCTTCCTTTGCCAAATCCTGAAACTCTTCTCTGCATTAGATGCCAGAAGAGTTCTGAATTTTTATCTGGAAAGAACTCAACATATTAAATCGACAGAGAACATTTGTATCTAAGACAGTTTAAAGAGTCCACCTGTATCTCAGTGTTTTAGTTCTTTCTCATTTTGATGGTTTTATGTATCTAAGAAACATTGAAGATCCAGGCAGATATTCTTTTTCCATTAAAAAGAAAAAAGATGTATTTAGTTTGCTAATAATGTGGGAAAACTCCACTCGAAAAAAAACAATATTACATAAATGAGTCTTTGTAAAGTATTTGAAGGAGACTTTTGCAACAGAACTTGTAAGACCTTCAGGATTAGTGGAAGAGAACTACAACGATGTTGCAATTAATTGTTTAAAATGCCTTTTAAAAATAAAGTCTGAAGAATAACCATCCAGTCTGCAATACTGCCAGTTAAAAGCAGGAGTGTCAATTGTTTTCATACCAGAACAATTAAGACAATCTGTTTAGTTAATGAATTTGCATAAGCATTCGTGCCTGTTTTCTGAAGTGTTCATTCCTGTAATGGACTGAATACCTTCACATTCCTCACTTGCAGTGACAATGGAGACTCTGTAGTACCTGTGTATTCACCTTTGGTTGTTTGTGCAGTTGTAAATAATTTTATGTGTTTACATGAGAGTTTGGCAAGTACTGGTTTTTTAAATTTATTTTTCTTTAACCTTCATATGCTCTTTAGTAAATATGAAGTTTCTTACTTGGAAAGTTGCCATGTTGGTTTCACAAATTCTGTTTTTCCATTTCAACTTTATTTGAACAATATTATATATAGTTTATGCTGAAAAAGGTGTTTTACTATATTATAAAAAGAATTATTTCGTACATATTTTTATCTAACAAACATTTTTATTTAAACCTTTTTCCAGAACTGTGAGGACGTGGGATGTTAACAATGAAAAAAAGCACAAAAGCGTATTTAAACCACGTTCAGTTCAAGGGAAACGTGTGATTCCTACAACTTGCACATACAGCAGAGATGGAAAGCTTATCGCAGCTGGCTGTCAAGATGGCTCCATCCAGATCTGGGATAGGAATATGAGTGTAAGTCAAGTATTTGATAATAACATATGTTTCTAAAATACTGAGCTGAATTTATCAGCTGATAAAATGAATTTCAGTACTTTTATATTTTATTCTTCCTTCTCCCCCTGAAAACTAAGTAACTCGATATTTGCTATTTTGTTAGAACAAGTTTACACTGGGATGTAGTGTAAAATATTTAGTATTTCCTCTGCCTCTCTACAACTTACCATTCAGTGTGCTGCTGCTATTCAGTTCAAACCACTGAGAAACCTCATGGCAGTCTGTTGTGGTTTCTTTTTTTTAAAAAAAAAAAAAACAACCAAAAAGTTGGCTACATACCTGGATTTATATTACTTATTTAAGATGCAGTGCTTGTGAAAAAGCTGAGATTTCTTTTTGGGTCTTACATAATTGAAAATACACACTTCCATATTCTGATATATCTGAGATACTGAATATGTTGAACAGTAACTCATAAAACTTCATACTGCAATCAGTTATTCATTTAGATAAAAGGCAGAGGAGAATAGCTTCTAAGTGGATGAGAATAAGGGTAGTGCTGCATATTAAATGCCAGTTGTTACATGGTCCGACATGTAAAAGTTAACACTGTGGCTAATTTGAACAATTCATGAAAATGCATTGTGGTCAGGAGGAGTCAGAATGGGAACTATTTTTATTTTTTTTTAATTATGAAATACATAACTTAAAATTGAATTTCTAGTAGTTATGAATCTTAACTGCAATGATGTACAATTCTTATTACTACTTTATAACATGAAGTTTAGAGCAATCAGTGCTGCTTGTTACTTTGTGTGGTACAGTTTACAAACCAGTTCAGTTACAGAGTTTAATTTTGGAATGTTGAGTGCAAATGCACCAGGAAAAGCTTTACAGCTTTTAAAATTAGTCATAGTAATAATCACCCCTATCTCCTGTATGCCCATTTTACTCAAAGAATTGTTGCCCAGCCCCTTTCACTTCAATGGGGTAAGTACTTACAGCATGCATAGGAATTGAAAATGAGATTAGGCTTATCATTTTTGGAAGCTAAAGTAAGATTACAGAGGAAACAGGGTAATGGGGGGCAGGCTCCTTTGAATCAAACAGACATTGTAAATCATTGAAAGCTGCACAATTCCAATAGAACGGCTTTTGGAAAATAAAACTGAACTAATACAAGTTGTGTTAGTCTGTTCAACTTTATCTTTCAAAACATTTGATTTTAAGAAGGAAAACAGGTAATTTAGGGAACTTTTCATGAATATTGAATTAAATTTGATTGCTGCAGGCAAGAGGAAATGTATAGATGTAGAAGGAAAAGAAAGCCCGTTGATCATATTCGAAGTACAGCCTGTATTTTGGGATTGTCATCTATTTTTATTTCTGTTTTTATTTCCACTATAAACCCACTAAAACTTCCTAATGGCATGAAGCTTGAGAATTCATCCCAGTGTAAACTTGTTCTAACAGAATAATAAATTTTTCAGAGACTGGCTTTCATCACCTGTGTATGTTGTTTATTTTAACATATACAGTATTGAAATATTAAGCTTTCTGGTGCAGTTTTAACAATAGTTGTCTTGGTAGTCTGCTTTTTCATGTGCTTTTCCTTTTGAACTTTTGTGTGTCTATAAGATGACATATTGCAATGCTGATTGAGTGCATTTTAAGGTGATTATGAATAATTTAAAGGTATATCCTGTGCATCTTGTGCAATTTCCAACTGATGACCCCTATATAACAATGCAAGACTAAAGTGAGTTTCTAGTGGAGGTGAAGTTGGTAGTGTACTTGCATTTATATTCTCAAAGCCTAAAAAATTTTTGTCCCTACTTTTGTTATGAAATGTGCAAGATTTTTGGGTAAAGGAGCAGGGCAATTTTTTTTTTTTTTTAAGTCGTGTTTTCATCTAAAACTGCTGGTACTTCCTGGAAATCTATGTGTATAGTTAAAATCAAGTGTTTCAGAAGGCATCTTGATGAAAAAGACTTCATCTTATATTTGGGTGCTGGAGGAGGGATAAGAAAAAAAAAATTTACAAGGAACATATGTTCAATGTAGGATTTAGAAAGAGGAGGATGGGATTGGCTCCTCCACTGAAATGGTGAAAGCACTTACTGGCTTGACAGGGTGCAGAGATGGTTGCAAAAGCAAAGAAGAAAATGTTTAGTCATGACAAAGTGGTGCAGTTTTGTGGGTGCGAACTGCAGGTGACACAAGAAAATAGGTAAAGCTATGAAGAATCAAGACATAAGGATTAATCTACTTGAAGAAGTATGTGTTAGAAACATCAACTTCTGGTCTTTGAAGAGGAATTTTTTAATTCCCATCCAGCAAATATCATTTGACTTTGTTGAAATACACAGATTTTGCTGTACTATAGTACAGCTCCATTTCAAATAAAAAATTAAGATAGCATTTGTATTTAACTTGAGAAGGCTTTATTAAGTCTGTAACAAAATTCCCTAATATTTGAAAACAGAAAATAGTTACTATGATTTCTTGTATTTGATTGGTTAGGAATGAATCTGGCATCATTATTTTAGACTGTGGATTTGTCACATACACAACAGGAAGGAGGACAGATTCAGGAAGATGTTTAAAGTTAACCATAACTTAGCTGACCATACTGTAATGCCAGGGCTGGTCTGATAAAGGCCTGTTTTCAATGTCTGAATTCATTTTTGCATTCAAGCAAAAATATGTATGAAATTTCAACCCTTCTGTTGAATATCCATACCACTGTTCCTGCATGTGACAGTAACAGCAAAACTAAATCCAGGAAGGTTTTCCTACCAGATATTATAGCTGACATTACGTACTGTCCGTAATGCCTTTTATCCTGGTGTCTGTGTAGGTTTTTAGGTAGTTTTATATTTGACAGGAGTAAAAAAACTCCTGACAAATAGAGAGTCCAGTTCAGAGAGAGTTAAGTTTCTCTTTGTTTCAGGGAAAACATAACTGACCTGCATTCATACAGGAGAAGAGTCATGAAAACAACAGTACTGAGGACAGAAGTGGATACTCTGATAGAAAGTAGTCTCATAATGCCCCTTCCTAGAGCAAAAGGGATGCTCGCTAGAGACAGGCATGCTCCTTCAGTGCTGACAGGAAGTGACTCTTTCTCTGGGGATTCTCAAAGACTAAACCACTTTGAAAGGTGGCAGAAGCTCCCTGATGAAGCTTCCAGAAATCTTAATTGCCACAGTAGCCATAGTTTGCTACTTAGAGGTTTAACATCATCTTCTCCACACATGACTTGCTAACATTACACTTGACTACAGGAATCCCACTGATGTGTCTATCAAAGGGCCAACAAATTAAAAATCAATGTATTGTGTGATGGCACCCCTGTCACCACTGAAGTGTCACTTGTGTTCGCTGCTCAGTAGAGTAGAACTAAGAGAGTAATTTGAATATTTTTTTTTTTTTTTGGTATTTAGAGAGAAAACATATCTTCTCTATCCCATGTTTTATCGCTGCTGAAGTCCAAGCAGCTGTTTGTTTTAAGTTATCATTATAAGTTAGGTTTTTTCCAAGCACCTTAGATCCACCTCAGTATCTGCATTTTTTTTTATGTTGTTGTGCCTAGGAAGTGATTTTGGTGTGTGATCAGTTCCCTTCTTTAGTTCTGACTAGTAATGCACACCACAAGTGTTTCATTCAGTTTTCTGTTTCCACTGGGGTTTTGGTGCAATTCCAAGTCTCCCAGCTGTATGTAGTGAGAGTAAAAACACTTTTGGAACTTTTGGAGGAAGACTCTGACGCTGACGTTGGTAAGTTACTAATGCTGAAGTTAGCCAAATGCATTCCGACTCTGCCTTGCTTTTCTCCAAACTTCCTCAGCATGATCATGATCCATTATAATCACCTGCCTCAGAGGATTTTTTTGTTCTGTCATAAATCTCTGTTATTTTCTCGCGTATGTTATTTTGTCAGTGCATGATTTTTCTTTAAGGTTCATGTACATGTGCATTTATGGTGCACATTAGCAGAACGATCTGTCAGTGTGTTTGAAATATTATGAACACTGTCAACTTGGCTTAAAGTAACAGCTTGAAAGGACATAAAAAATAACTTCCTTCAAACTTCCAGTGAAGAGTGGAAACAATAGTGTGAAATAGTCGATCATAACATAATGCATTAGAACTCTCTCAATTTAAATGTTCTGAGACGTGGAGATGTGTCTGGCAAAAACAGAGAGTTGGAGAGTGTTAGTGGTCAAAATAATACAGAACCTTCAAAATTATTGATTGACTGCAATAAAACCACTAGGTATACTTGCAGTTCAGATAGGTTCACATTTCTCATCTAGCCTGCGCTTGCCCATTAGCTTTTTGCAAGACCAATAGTAATATGTATTGTTGAACAAGCTGATCTGTGGAGCCAGTCAAGTTATCAAGAATGAAATGTGTCTTGCAATCAGTAAACCTCTATGTGCCCGTATTTCCTGAGTAGAGACATAGAAAGACTGAAATAATTTTTCTAAAGACTGTTAGTACACTTGGTGGGTAAATGAAAAATGTACTCGAGTTAAAATAGAAAGAAATCTCTTTAATGAACAAAAAAGCTCACTTCACTTTCTACACTAACCATTAGTGGATTGAGATGGTTTTCTTTGATGACAAATAGGATTTATTAGGGTGAAAAAGCTGAACTTCTTAGTTAGCCTTTCTTAGTCTTTCAAACCACCTGATGAGGCTACCTGTTATGTGATTTTTCCCTCCAACTTCACCTGGGTGCATTCAGCCCAGTACTGCATAAACAGCTTCTCTGCATTTGGCAGCCTGAATCATGTTTCTCAGTTTCACACATCACGTATTTTATGGTAATCATTGCAGCTGTGATATAAAAATATTGATAAGGATGTTGGGGAGGCAGAGTTTGTGAGGAGTGGTGGTATCTTTTAAATGCCTTTAAGAAAACCAGCTTATACATGCAAATTCTTCTCTTTTTAGGTTTTGTTTTTGGTTTTTTTTCCCCTAGCTTTATAAAACTGGGTCTATTTAGAAGCCTTGAGTAATTTTTATAAGCTTTTAGCTATTTAATGGCTGCACTGTAAGTAGAAAGAATTGAGCTTGACAGATATATCTGTAATAGGTTTATATTTTTATGTACTGTAAATCTGAACAGGAAAGATACAATGTTTTATGATTTTCAACATAATTTACTTCTCATTAAACACAAATTGATTCAGTGCTCAGAGAAAGTTTTTTATAGCTAGTGATTAACTGCTATTCTTTTACTTTCTTGTCTCATAAAAGACCTAGGGGTATGCTTAAGTCCATTCTTCAGCTATTTCCTGCTCAAAAGTGAGCATCTACTACATTATTGCTGAACTACTGCTTTGCTGGTGGTTTTTTCCTGGTTTTAAATCCTTACTTTGTTTTAAAATTTCAAGAATAATTTGTGTATTTTGATCAGTTTTAAGTTACTTAGCTAATGCTCTAAGTAATTTTACAAAAGTTAAAATGCACAATAATAATGAAATCAAACACTGTACTAGTATACTGCCCACATGAATATCACCAAAAGTGGTGGCCCAAATAACCTGATTTCCACATGCCCTTAAGCCACCCTATTGTCAAAATATAAGGGGAGGAAAAGTGGAATGTCGCAGTATGCACTGAAGTAAAGCAGGTCTAAGCTGTCTACATTTTAATTACAAATACTCATGTTAAAAATATTTTCCAAATAATTGCATGATTTATAGATGTAAGATAAATACATAAATAAATACTTAAATAATTAACAATAAATAAATAATAAATACATAAATAAAGCTTTAGTTTTGTCATAAGCAGTATGAAGTTTTAAAGTAGACTTTTCAGAGATTAAAAGTACTGGAGCATTTTGAAGAAATACTGTACGATTACAGACACAGTTTTAGATAATGCAACAAGATCCTGGAAGATACTTCCCTCACCCCCCCAAAAAAAATGTGGTGACCCTTTTGTTTTGGAACAGGAATCAAAGCCCAGATCTTACTTGGAATTTTTTTTTTATAAACTTCATTTAGCTCTTCTTGATGGATTTTACAGCTGATGCTGCCAAGAGAAAGTAATGAAAACTAGTAGTAAGATCTGAGACTTGCTGTAAATATGTTCTCCATTAATTGGAAGGTTCTTTGAGAGGATTTATACCCGTGCTTTGGGAAGATGAGGTTGTTGGATCTTTGCACAGTTACGAGATGCTTTTTGCATATGCTGTCATGCAAAAGACATAGCTCTTGGTAATAAATTATTGAAATTAATGTGCTTATGTTTGTCTACTAGAAAACTCTACCTAGTGTGCATATGCCTTTTTAGATACAGTTTCTACCAGGCAATGATCATAGTGTATCTTTGGCATCTGATCTCTCACAGCATTCCAGAATTTTACTCTTTTTATACCAGGCAGATTTTACTTTTGACCACAGACTACTCACTTTTTAACTTGGATTTTTTGTTTTGATTTTGCTATATAGAATTTGAGGTTTATATTGATAAAGCCTTAAAAATTATTCCAGCAAAATGTGACTGTTAAATAGAAACAATTTACAATGACTATTCTTAAATTTGCTGAATATCACTACTAGAGCTAAACAGCAGGCAAATCTTTCAGTTTCCCCCAAGTATGTAACATGCTTCATGCTTTGAAGAGGGCAGTCTGGCTACATCTGGAAAGTTCTTGTGTAAATACAAGATGAAGTATATCCAAATATACTATATTTCCCTTTCAAACTTAAGGTAAGTTTTCCATATCCATAATATCCCACCCTTTCATTCCATATGTATATGCGCCAGACCTCTGCTCCAGAAACTGGAAATCACACACAAGCTTGCCAGCAGCAAATATTAACAGATTCATATATTATTCCTTTTTGTATATGTCTGTTTTAGTCAGTACATCACTATCTATACCCTGAAGCTGGCGGCAGTAAAGAATCTGACAATCACGTGCTAAGATAAAATGTGCCCTGCTGTATTTCTAAGTGCATTTCTCTCTTATGTAATAAACAGTTTATAGTTACGAACTATCTCAATGTTTGCACTATCTAATATAGTGATGAAAGGCAATTCTAAATCTTGAAGTCTGTCACACCCCAATGAAAATAGCATAAAGGATTTTACTTTGGATTCATGTATGCTTAAAGGAAAAAGGCTTATCCCACAAGGATTATATACCCTTCTTTGATTTACTATTTAGAAAAATAGCTGTAGAGCTTACAGAAATAATTCAAGAATGACAATTGGAGAAGAAAAGGGTAGGCGTTATAGCAACATGATTACCTCTATAAATATTATAGTGTTTATTAATATTAAT
>WTSP01007809.1:9711-22083 GCA_025331215.1 Actenoides lindsayi | reverse complement strand
TGCTAAGTCTCCCTCCCTTAATCTCTTTCTCTTCCCCTTTGGGGAGGGAGGGATGTTAACAGAGAGCATCTGTTATAGGTCTAAGGGGCTGCCCTGACCCTAAACTGTGACAGTCTGTGGCGTGTTTTTTGTTCTTCCACAGAATTTTAGTAATGGAAAATCATTAATCAAATCATATTTGTTTTTCATTCTTGTCTTCTTAATTAGAGGTAAGAGATGCAATGGAATACTTTCATGACATGGAGCAGGACAGGGAAGAAAGATGGTAAAAACAGAGTGCAGTTTAGAATTGTGTATTCAAATTAAGGACACCATTTGCAAATTTTGTGCTTCATTGCCCAACATATGCTAATACAGACAAAAAGAGCTAGCACAGACAATTTCCCGGTAATAGGCTCTGGAGAAACTGGCCAAGTGGCAGAATGTTAGAGATCAATCACTTGAAAAGGAAGAAAACACTTGTTTGGTTGTATGAACCTGGAATGGTATAAACTACATCGATCAGATTTCATGCAATAGAAATTTACTGTACTTAACCAAAAAGGAAATACAGTTATTGAAGAAAGGTTTTGCTGGAATAGAATCATAGGCCAGCCACAGGCTGCATTCTGTTAGCAATTTTGTGTCAGACAGGAGCTTAAGCTGGGAGAGGCAAAAACCAGGGCAGCTGACCTAATATGTCTCACAAGTGTACCCCATACCATGAATATGCTCACTATAAATGCAGAAATTTGCTGAGATCTGAGGCTCTTCCTGCTCCTCCTCCATCTTTGCATCCCTAGAGGTGTTCACTTACCATTTTAGTTCTGAGGACTGCTTTCCTGTTTATTGTGTCCACCATACACTCACTGGGCTGAGTATAAATTTGTATACCTTATACTAGCACAGGTATTAGTTTTGCTGTTTCATTAAATCTGTTTTAATTTCAAACCACAGATCTTCTCTCCTTCTCCCCAGTCCTCTTCCCATCTGGAGAGATATCATCAGGTGACAGAGCAACTGCTATAGTGTAGCCCCAATACGGATTAGCTGTAGACAGGTGGTCTGGGATAGCCTACACTTTTTCATCAGAAAAAGTACGCCAGAACCTAACATATATGTAGGTTCTTTAAAAATAAGTTGAGAGTCAGGTTTGCTCTTTAAAAGCCTTCCACATTTACTTTGGTATTGTTTGGATTGGTTGTTAGTTTACTAAATTCACAGTCCTTTACTTCCACCTTTGGACAGTTCATGTAAAGAAGTGATTAAGACTATTTCATTGCTATGTGACTCATGTCAGAAATCAAGAAAATAATTCGTGAGAAATATCCTTACTGGAACCATAAACTTAACTTCAGAGGCAGGGAGAGTTCCTTTGGCTTCTAAGCATCTGCCATATTTACAAATATCCTTTTATAGAATTGTTCAGGTTGGAAAAGACCTTCAAGATCATTGAGTTCAGCTGTGAATCTAGCACTGGCAAATAAACCACTAAAGCATATTGTTAAGTACCACATCTACATGCCTTTTAAATACTTCCAGGGATGGTGACTCAACCACTTCACTCGGCAGCCTGGTCCAATGCTTGATAACTCTTTCAGTGAAGATATTTTTTCCAATATCTAATCTAAACCTCCTCTGGCAGAACTTGAGGCCATTTCCTCTTCTGCTATCACTTGTTATTTGGGAGAACAAACCAACCCCCATCTCACTACATCCTCCTTTCAGGTAGTTGTAGAGAGCAGTAAGATCTCCCCTGAGCCTCCTTTTCTCCAGTAACACCAGTTCCCTCAGATGTTCCTCATAAAACATGTGCTTTAGACCTTTTTCCAGCTTTGTTGGCCTTCTTTGGACATGCTTCAGAACATCTATGTCTTTCTTCTAGTGGAAGGTCCCAAAACCAAATCCAGTATTCCCAGTGCAGCCTCACCAGTATGAAGTACAGGGAGATGGTCACTTCCCTACTCGTGCTGGACACAATATTTCTGATACAGACCAGAATGCTGTTGGCCTTATTGTCCACCTGGGCACACAGTTGGCTCATATTCAGTCAGCTGTTGATCAACATCCCTATGTCCTTTTCAAACAAGCAGCATTCCAGCCACTCTTCCCCAGGCCTGTAGCATTGTAAGGGGTTGTTATGAACCAAGTGCAGGACCTGACACTTGGCCTTGTCAAACCTCATACCACTGGCCTTGGCCCATCGATCCAGCCTGTACAGGTCCCTCTGCAGACCCTTCCTACCCTCAATCAGATCAACACTCCTGCCTAACTTGGTGTCATCTGCAAATTTAGTGAGATTGTACTCAGTCCCTCCCTCCATAACATTCATAAAGAAATTAAAGAGAACAGGCCCAAAACTGAGCCCCGGGGAACACTACTTGTGACTGGCTGCTAGCTAGATGTACATAGATACTTTGGATTTAGATAAACACTTTGCAAAGCCATGTTTTCAAACATAATGCTTATGTTCTTTAAGAAAAATAAAAGGCAGCATTAGCACCAATCACATTTCTTATCTATTATTAATATTATTTTAAAGATTTATAAGAAATGTGGTATGACCTTGTGGTTGAGCCCCTGCTGAGATAGTCACTACACAAACATATGAGTAAGAGACACTTCTGAATATTGAGCACTGACAAATGTATTCAAATAAATAAATGCAAAAATGCAACACTGAAGCAAGGAAAAGAATTTTCAGTTTATTGTTTTGTTGCCGTGCATTTTAAGACATATCTCTTTGAATACTTGGAAAGTTTTTTTGGAAAATGGTGATATTTTCCTTGGAAGTAGATTTCCAAATAAATTTTCTGTTAAAAGTTTCATGACTCTCAATTTCCACCTGAAATTATTTATTATAAAACATAGCACAAAAGCAATCCCACTCAGATGAACTGAAAGATCTAGACTGCCCTCAAGAGCCTAATTGAATCTTGAAGGTAAAGAAAAATGAAAATCATGTATTTCCATGAAATTTTTAACATGGAGATCTAAGTTATTCCAAATGATTTTAAGAAAGACAAAAATATGCTGAAAAATGGAAAAGTAATATTCACAATTTTGGATTCTGAGAAACTTAAACTTATCTAACCAAGTTTTAAAATATTTTTAGTTGCTATTGGCATGACTGTTTATATTTGCAAGAAAACAGAGATGAGTATATACCAACAAATCTGTTCTTTACCTCTTTATTTGCTAGTGGGTCATCCAAATCAGAAAATAGAAGAAACATGTTGTTCAGAAAACTGCTCTATTACCTTAGGCAACAAAAAAGATAGGTTATATAATTTTCTGAATCATTGAAGTCTTATCTTCAACAATAAATTGCTTAACTTAGTCTTGTGGGCAATGTCTACCCACACTTCAACCAAAAAAAAATGGTAAAAATAGTTGTACAACCCACCCATTCCTACAAGTATGCATCTGTCTGGCAGGGAGATGAATAAACTTACAGTGCAGAGCACACAGCTACCTACTGTCACAGAAATATAATTCGATGCTTCTTGAACCATGAGTATTCATAGAATCATGGAATGGTTTGATTGGAAGGGACCTTAAGGGTCACTTAGTTCCAACCCCCCTGCCATGAGCAGGGACACCTTCCACTAGATCAGGTTGTTTATAGCCACATCCAATGTGGCCTTGAACACTCTGAGAGAGAAGGCATCCACATCGTCTCTGGGCAACCTGTTCCATCAGCTTCACGGTAAAGATTCTCTTCTTAATATCTATTCTGTATCTATTCTCTTTCAATATGAAAACATCACTCCTTCTTCTGGCACTACACTTCCTGGTAAGGAGTCCCTCCCTAGCTTTCCTGTAGCCCCCCTTTAAGTACTGGAAGACTTCTATAAGGTTTCCCTGGAGCCTTCTCTTCTATAGGCTAAACAATTCCAACTCTCTCAGACTGTCCTCATAAGGGGAGGTGCTTCAGTTCCTTGAATGAGTATTGCACAACTTCAATGAATAAAAAGAGACAAAATTCATGACCATAAGAATGATTTCTATAAGTTAATAAAAACATCTAAAGAAAGGTAATTTATTTTTCATAATTAACTATTGGATAACCCTCAGTAAGAAATTGTACCTCACAGTTTTTAAATTGCACAGTAAAGAGTATATCATGATGTAACTTCCATGAGTAGCCTTCAGAAAATTGAAAAGCTTCTTACAAAATCCTGCCTTCAGTCCAAAACAAAGTCTGTGTTATTACTCCAGGTCCCAAGCAACTTTTATTGCTCTTTTATACTAAGAAGCTACTGTTCCTTGCCCTAGAAAATACTTTGATTTGGTGGAGGCTGCAAAGCTTCTAAGTGATGTAAATGGTTTTGGCATATTAAGTATAAAAACTCATAAATATGTTTACTTAGAGATAGAGTGGAAACAAAAATCTGTAGACAACATTTTTAAATAAAATATTTTGGTAGCATAGGTACCTCTTACAGTAAGTGGCTGTATTATCTTACAACAGACATGTTTTGGTATGCAATATCCTTTCTCAAGCTTGCCTTTTTGGATATTTTTTACAAATTTTATGTTTAGTTCTTTAAAACACACTGTGGCCTCCCAGTTTCCTTCATATCACTTGTAGCTTCTTACCAACTATTTTATTTCATTAGTTATTAAACTTTTGACACTGCACTGTCAGGTGCAATAAAGATATTTTAAACACACAGCTCTGAACTAGGGTCTGTTTATTTCTGTACCAGATTATTAAGTTACTAGGTGTACTTTAATGGTTATACATGCTCAATAAGAAAAAGACAAGACCTAAGTCCTATTGCTAACTAAAACCTTCTGTCTTGAAAGAGGTTCAATGAGCACTGGAACCCCTGTTGCATTGCCCGAGCTGTGTTTCCTTAAGAACAGAGAAAATGCTTCTCAAATTCTGACACATGGGTTGTAACTGGGTGAGGAAGAGATTCTATAAAATGTTTCCAGCCACAGATCTAACACAGCAAGTTAATTGTATAAGAAAAAAACTTTTTTCCAGTGATCTTTTTTGACATAACTTTATTTTTAATAAGGTAAAATTTACAAGTTGTTTCACAGCCTGCATATTTCACTTTCCCAACTAATTTTTATTCTCATTCTAGTGAACTCAGGTGATAAAATTCTTTACCTTTTACTCATGCATCTTTCACTTGATGAACAAAATAGGTTTTGCAAAGAATTAATATATTTACTACTGTGAAAGTGGGAAATGTAGAGGATCATCAGAGGTAGCATGAAATATGTCTGTAGAGAAAAAGGGTTTGGTTGGTTTGTTTATACTGATACTGGTAATGCTAAATATGCATCTGTCAGTAAATAAGTGTATGAATGATGGCTCAGTGAAAATTCCTGTCCATCTACTAAGACTAGGACAGCTGAGATTGTCAGAAACGGTGACAAGGTCAGTGTAATGTATGCTTTAACATTGCTTTATCAGTGTAAACAGACTTCTAACCACAAACTGGACGACAGCTTGTCCGAGATGGTGACAGAGCAACCTGGCTGTATCAGTAGGGACAGACACCAAACCACAAACTGGACAACGGTTTGTCAGAGATGGTGTCGTATCAGTGTAGAAAACTGCAACCCCACCCCTACACATGCATCCAGACCCGGGGCCTGGAAGACTTCAGGGTCCAGAGACCCCTGAAGACCACCTGAGACCTCTCAGAGATGGTGCTGGGCATGCGTGCCACCACCAGGTGATGGGTGCAGATAAGCAGAATAGTCCCTGACAAAATAACAGGAGCCACTAACATAGGATGGAACATTCTCCCACTGGACCCGAAAACAAATCGGACTGACAGGATGCCACAGATCCATGGTGGTAGCTATTGCAACTGACCCTTATCTTCCTTCCTTTCCTTTCTCTCTTTCTCTTTGCTTTGCAAACTTTTTGTCGGGCAAATAGAGTCACTTGGCACTTTACTCCATTTTGAGTCTTAATTCTGTTCCCGAGAATACAAGCAAAATCTCACTCTGGTCTATGACCCACGCGTGACAGAGATGTACCTAAAGAACCAACGAGAAAAAATCTAAAAATCTTAAATAAGATTGTTTCATGAATATCAAGGGCCCTGAGCAAAGTGAACACAACTCTGTAAAGAACCAAAAGGGAACAAGAGAGGTCATGAAGGACTATAACGACAAGAAGATCATGATATATGAAGACTAATTTCAAAAGTCTTTTTTATTACGTGGAGCTTTATTATTTACTAAACAATTTATATCAAGCAGTGAAAAGGTTAAAACCTAGAGAAGGTATCGTCATTACTATCTCCACTGGAGGCTTTGATAGATAGAGACAGTTATTCTATTACTGTTCAGTGTATATCTCATCAACTTGGATATACTGAAGAAGGACTTGGTTACTGTCTCTGAATTCCCCTACCTCCCTGGAAAGTATCCCAAAGCCTTGCAATAAAAATGGATGTTTTCACTTTCTTTTTATGTCAGTTTTACACATTAAATAAATCATTTAATATTTGTGAGCATGAAAAGGGAAGGATTGTTCTCCAGCCTAGAGTTTCAGATTGTCATCTGGGAGTTGGGATAGTCAGATTTTATTCCCTGATCCACAAGTGTTTAATTATTCATGCAAAGTGAAACAATGTGAACAAAAGTAATTGAGAACATCCCACCTCAGAGACCCATATACTGTGATGACTAGGCATCTGTACTGTGATGAAGTTAGTATCTCCTCAGAAGAAGGAATTGAATGTCCTGTTTCTTCTACCAGTTTTACATCTCTTCCTTTGTCTTTCTGTGATTCTGAGCACTAAGTATGCTGTCTAAAATCAAGTATTTTCCTAGACAGCAAGAACTACTTTTTTTATTAAAAAAAAAGAAAACAAAAAAACCCCAATTCAAGTAAGTTAATTGGTACTTTTTGTCTCCAAGACTTCTTGTTTAGCAAAAAGGACCACACACAGAGACACACACAACTACTTGGAGAATATTAGTTCAGTTTTTTCTTTATTTTCTCTCACAAGCTATTTGTCTGGAAAAAAAATAATTATCTGAGTAATATAAAATAGGAGGCAAAATATATGTTATGTAAAAGTATTACAAAATTCTAGGGATTTACCAAAATGTGTCAAACAATTTTTAAAAATCTTTAGCTTCAAGGACTTTAAAGAATGACACCAGAGTTAGCACAGAGCATGGGATATACTGGCCTTGCTACTATTTTTGAGTTCTGGTGCAAGATGATTGCCTCCAGTTAGTGTCTCATGCAGTTCTTTCTCTCCAAAGCCTCAGTATTTCAAATGCAGATTCTGAAGGAAAGTTTGTAATATGGATACTGGTGGTTCCCACTTTAAAATTCACTTTCCATGAGTATAAATCAATTAAACTTTTAAAAATATTTGGGCAATCTTGCTAATTCACTCGCTAAAGTAATTGTGGAAAATGTGTGTAATAAAAATAATAGACACTTATTTCATACTCAATCTTAAATGTAAATGCCTTTAAAGAAAAATCTAAGTATGAATTCACTCAGCCCTGCTTTCAAGTCAATAAATTTTAAATGTCAAGACTTCTTTGATGATGCAACATATATTTCCTATTTCTAAAAAAAATAATTTCTTATTTCTTTTCTCTGGAAACTTATATATTTCTCTGCTTTTTGTGATGGTGTAAAGTGTTCATGTATGCAGTATGAAGCATTAATTTATGCAATACTAGAGCAGTCTATTTGTGTGTTTGGTAGCAACTAATATATGTCATACATTTTCCTTTAGAATCATAGATTCTTTATGTCATGTTTATTGATACTAAAGTAAACTCACAATGGTTTAGGATTATCTGGTCCAACCCCCATAGACTCTAATAGCAACAACAGAAAGAATTGTGTTAGGTATAGCCCGTGTATTTAGATAAAAACAGATTCCCAGAGGCTTCAAAAGAAAGACAAATGGAGATTGAAAGTGAAATGGAAGCTCATTCTGTAAGTGGCAAGTTGAGGCACAAAGATTATAAGTGTCTTCTTACCAAAAATGCCAGAGCCAGAACTCTAAAAATCAGATTTTGTGCCTGGTAGCACTCAAAGATATTAAGCTCTAATGGCTTGCTCTGTGAAATGTATGGCCTGGTTTTCACAGCAGTTCAGCACCCAAGGAACTGGAAAATGACTCATCTCAGCAGTGTAAGCCACACCTTGTGAAAATCTAACTGCAGTGATGAATTCTGACTACTGTATCAAATCTATCACCATGTTGCTTTGTACAAGGCTACATGAGAAGTTCGTCAAAGTGCCTGGAACTAAAACTGTATCTCTAGAATTTTAGCATTGTACTCCTTTTGGCATGCACAGAAATTCAGGGAAAGCTCACTATCATGAACTACTCTCAGCGATCGCATTATCTCACTAGGACACAGTGGAGAAAAAAAAGAAATCAGAAAAGTTAGTTCTGCTTTTTTTTTTAAAGAATATATACAACCTATTTTTATTTTAGATTCAATTTGCCTGCACAAGTTGGGGTGAAGAAAGTGTTCTTTCTTGTTGTTTTCTGAGATGTACAAAATGGCCAGGAAATATAGCACACGCTAGAGAATTTCGAGACTTCTTAATTCATTGCCCTGGTGTACAGTAAATCTATTCTTTGAACAGGTTTATTTCTTTTATCCAGCAGGATTTCACCTAATGGATGGCATGGATGTAATGATGGTGACTGTATAGTGAGTGATGTTACTAGGGGCAAGACTTATCACTGTGATGAAAAGTAAAGAGAAGTAGCACTGTACAAATAAGTGCTTTGTAAAGGAAATGGGGTTTAAACCAAACACTTCTTTCATACCTGCAAACCAGTTCATTGCTATGAAGGATGCAGACTTACAGCATTGCCTTGACTGAAGCAGTCCACTTCATTTCTACCCATTGACTCCAACTCTGTGTTCATTCTGGTCCTGGGTGGAGGAAGAGAAATTGTCAAGTTAGTAGCCTTGACATTGTAGGGATATATATAAATTGTTTTGAATACACTTACCTATTGTTAGTACTGCAGATGTGACCTAAGCCAAATTGAATTCAAGGTTAGTTAATCACATTTTAATTGATATGCTCTGTAACGACATTTATCTTCTACTATAAGCTAACTCAGCAGTGCTTAAGAATAGGTTAGATGTTCAAGAAAAATGTGAGTTCATTTTTTTTGCCTTAGAACCACAAAGAAAGTTCTATACGTGAACACAGTACAAAACAAAACCAGGATGTTTGAGTCTGCAAACTGCAGGACTATTAAGTCTCCATGCCTTTTTTTGTTTGTTTGTTTGTTTTCCTCTTTTTTTTTTTTTCTTTTTCCACTGGAACATTATTACAATGATAAAGCTTTAAAGTCAATAATACTAACTATTCCAAAAGTGCAAGAAAAAAGATGGTATGAATGATGTCTTTAAAGACTATAATTTAGGACTGGCTGCAGAGAAGACATTCAGAAGAAAGATGGGACAGAGAGGACTTCAGGAGAGGAAGGAATAAAGACAGGATAGATGGACAATAAGTGCTGTGAGGACAGGCAGGTACTTTTCACTAATCAAAGCTCAATGTGACATTGCAGCATCTGCTAAACACATCCAGATCTCTTCAAGAATTTTATTATCCCTTTCTGTGTAGATCTGCTGATATGAATATGAGAATCTGAACAGTCTCAGGGGACTACTAAATCCTCAGTTTTATGCTCAAGAAAATTTGGAAGTCAGTCCTGTCCTCAAAAGAGATTTTATACCTCACACAGTGACAATGACAGTGATGTGATTAATTCATGGATGGGATAAGGCTAACAATGAGTTGTAAGGACCCTGTATGCACTTCTGTACACACATGCACAGGCATGCATAGAGCCTGTAAGAGATTCACAGCCTGCACTCAAGTCTAGCTTTGACACGATGAGGCTGCGTGGACCTGGGTAACAGCTGTGAGAAAAGGCTATGAATAATGACCCTGCACCCTCACCTCATTCAGGAGCCCTTGCAGCTGTGCTAGCACCTGGTGACATACTGTGCTGATCCAGACTGTGACCCACAGACTCAAGTCCCTGACCTGACCTCTTGGTGTCAACGAGAATCCTGGCTGGCCCTGGCCACCATCAGGGACCTGGCCTGGTCATCCTGCTCTGTTGAGGGGGAACTGCACCTGTCAGGGGCACTGCCTGCCCTGCCCTGTCCTTCACTGGGGCTGCCCTTAGCTCTGCTGCAACTGCAAAACAGCTCTGACAATTGCTTCTTGAAAAATTATGACTTTAAAACTCATCTGCCTTTGCTGAGAAAAATTTGCCTTGCTGCTTGAGAAATGTAGCACTAGATAGCGCTTTTTTCCAGTTTAGAAAATGTCTTCACCAAAAGGAATTTCAAGGGTTGTTTTTGCTAATGTTTCACAGTGGAGTTCAGTCCAGTGGAGAATTTTATGAGATATGAAACCACCATAGCAATACCCACCTCAAATATCCTCCTTAAAGGTAACAGAGTGGGCATAACTGAAATATAAGCAAGATAGTCTTAATTTCTGAATTTTGAGCAGTAAGGGCAGGCCCTTTTGAAAACTCATTACTCAGACCTTTTGAAAATTCTTGGAAAATCAAGTTATCCCATGACAAAGGAATTCAGGGATGACTGAAAAAAATCTGTGTAAGCCCAGCAGAAATAGCCCATGAGTGAATATAATTCATAGGCTGTAAGATTGTCATTAGTTTCCTATCACTGTTCAGTTCAGCAAAGCTTGCCTTTGATAACAAAGATACAAACAAGAATGGACAAAATTGCTAAGCTGCTATGACTACGGCCAGTTTACTGACAAGTTGTCTAAATCCAGACTAAATGGAATGACATCTGTATCCATGGGAATCTTGTTAATACAAAGCCATCAACAGTGGAGTTATATCACCATTATCAACAGTGATGCATGTATTCCAAAAACTCCCTGCTACTGGCATGGTCATTAGAAGAATTCAGTCAGAGCATAATGGTGATAATTAGGTAGGATTTGGCACATCTAAGGTGTCGTTATCTCTAGGTTCTCAAGCAATCACAGAATCGTAAAATCATAGAATCATTGAATTGTTCTGGCTGGAAGACACCTTTAAGATCATCAAGTTCAACTGTCAACACTGCCAGGTCACCACTAAACCGTGTCCCTAAGCACCATATCCACACATCTTTTAAATTCCTTCGGGGATGGTGGCAGACTAAAAGACAATGTCTCATACACTTTATAAGTGTATACAAGCTTTATAAGTCATAGCAGAGAGTTAAAGTATGCAGAGATCATGTTAGCCATCACCCACACAGAACAGTTGATAACCAATAAACCATACTAGTGTTTCAGCACAACTCTAAACCAGAAAATCATTAAATAGTGAGGAAAGAAAAAAAAGGGGAAGAAGTAGGAAGAATAGGAAGAAGGTGGAAGGGGGGAAGAGGAAGAGGAAGAGGAAGAGGAAGAGGAAGAGGAAGAGGAAGAGGAAGAGGAAGAGGAAGAGGAAGAGGAAGAGGACTTCCCTTCCTCCCACAGGTAATTGTTTTCTGGATCCAAAAATGAAAATGCTTCTTTGTATTGAAATCATGTGAGATTCATCGTCACTCACCCACACAGTTGTTCCAATTTCATTGGTAATATACAGTACAGAGTCTCAAAGAGCACTGCCTTGTTAACCAGCAATGACAAACAAAATTTCAGGTATAATTCTAACTAATAACGGCATCAGAACAGGGATCTGGTCTGGAATATTCACAGAAATGTATCAAAAAGAGTAAAACATGTACTAATAACCACTATAGCTATGGTTAGAGTTGCCACATAAACATTGTCACATTCCAAATATTTACATCAGTGGCTCAAGAAAAAGAATTTTCCTGGTCTTTTCAGCAATCTTACTCATACATGTTAGCCAGCAATAGCTGTTCATGACCCTTTAACCTCAATTTTCCACGTGGGAATTTACATAAGAACAATCTTCCTCCACAGATTTCAATCCACTTGAAAATTTTAAGAGAGAGAGAAACCTTCCACATGTCCATTTCCAGGTAGTACATCACCACCAAGCTGGCAGAAGTACTGGGGCACCTCTAATCACCTTTCTCCACATGGCCTGTGTGCATGGGACATCCTCTGAATCTTTGGGATCCTTATAATTATCTAGATCACTGCAGATGACTTCCAGCACTAGTTCTCTCAGGTACTGGATGCCTTCATCTGCAGTAGCCCACTTTCCTGGGGAGCTGAAACTCATAAGGTCTTCCTTATATGGTGTAATGGGTCTGGCTGCTTTTCCCCATCCAGCCCTTATGCTGCAGTTACCTGGCAGGGGAGACACCATGATCAGGCAGGTGGGTTTCCCAGGGCGAGGCTCATCCCTTGCACTCCGGGTGTGCTGACCCCTGCGATTTCCCCAAATGCGGGAA
>WTSP01007808.1:0-10945 GCA_025331215.1 Actenoides lindsayi | reverse complement strand
ACTCCATATATACACAGCCCAACCCCCGAAACAAAAACACCGTTGGTCTTTTTTTTGTTTTGGCGTGGAGCAAGAAGAGGGGGGGGGGGGTGGGAAGGAAGAGGAGAGGCCATAGAATGAAGTCACAGGTTTTTAAAGTTTAAGATAGCAGAAAAAGATTTGTCAGAATATGAGGGGAGGAGGGGGGAGATGAGGGCGAAGGGAAAACAACAATAAAAAGTATAAAATCTAGCTCTCCTTTACTTAAAGTGTGTAGGACTGTTAGAAGCACCTGAGCAGCCTGTCCCAGGTCTGTGAAATACTCTGTACAGAGCTTCAGAGACTACAGCACTAGGAAATTTCCTGGGGAGGATTGCTACCTCACAGCACATAAAGATCCCTAGAAGGAAAATGTAGGATTTAAAAGGAGAAGATGGAAAGAGGGAGGATGTTTGAATATTTTCCTTTGCAGGACTATTCACATTCAGAGCCTCTTGACATATCTGCAGGCATGAACCTTTCACACCAGTGTCAAGAGGAAAGTCTTAAACTGCTACTCATTTGCAGCAAAACTTATCCGGGGTTCATTCTGAAGTCTTTTCAAAGTACCTCACTCCAACAGAATTCATGTTTCAGATTTTAAAGCTCTGCCTTTTCTCCACACCTTGCAGTCACTTCTTTTGAAAAGACTGTCACCAGGTGGGTATATTGCTCTCCCTCCCACCCCCTTCTGCTTCCTCAAATTCTCAAAAACACTCTGACTCCATTTATTCCAATTTGCTTCTAAATGCACCACTGAGAAACAAGAAGTCATGTTGAGCCTGGTATCTTGAATAAGGAGAAGACATTTAGTGTCATTCAAAGAGAGATGGCATTGCTCCTCCCAGGTCTGATTACCTCATGGATTGTGGCAGATGGTGCAAAGTGCAAAGTAAAAGTGGTTACTAACAAGAAATTTACCCTGGAACATGTCAGTCCCAGGCAAACTGCACTTCCTGAGAACCTCCTTAAAACACTTTCCTGACAAGCCTAGAAAGACACTATGACACTTTCTCCTTTGTATTCAAGATAACCAGCTTCTTCAGCTACCAGTATGGACTAGGGCTAGAAAGGGTCTTGGCTGCTGGATAGGGAGCATATATAGGCAGGAAGGCATTCTACTACATAGTGTCTGCAGCAATCTCTAGTGATACTTAGGCACTTTTAACAAGCACTGAGGAAGTGTGCAGTGTGTGGTATTCAGAAGGCAGGCTTAGTAGGTCAGACTTAATAATGTGGCACATAATTAGCAACAGTTAGGGTTGTATTATAGTATTCCTCTTCACAGGATTCTTATGACCCTCTAATTACATTCACACTTGAATGAGTTTTAAGAAAAATAATTTCTATACTCTATTGCATTCCTATACAATACTGTGTTCTGACTCATTAACAAGTACTCTGTTAGCTCCTGGCACAGGAGCTAATCCTTCCAGTTTTTAAAAACAGAGGACTATGAAATAGAACTTGGCTAAAAAAGATCTAGAGGCAGCAGCAGGATGCAGTCCAAATATTTGGAAAATCTAGAGTTACAGGGATTGTTAAGGAATTAATTTACAATCTAGGACTAGAAAGACAGACAAGTAAAGAAGCTTGGCTTACTTGCATCCACCCATGCTGTTGAAGAAGAAACAGTGGATAATACACGGAGAGACAGGAAAACTAGCTGCTTACCAGCCAGTCAGCCAATGTTTATCCAGCCTAACTGCAACACATGACACTTGTGCCCACATATATATTGCTCTGGATGAAAACTACTAAGTCTATTAGAACATGTGGATGTACTGCCTCTGATCTCTGCTACCTTGAAGATTTCTACATAATATAAATGTTCATCACTCTGGCTTCTAACCTTGTTATAAACATTTATGTGTTACCTTGGACAAGTCACTGAACCACACAGTAACTAAAGAAGTCAAGACATTGCAGCAGAACACAACACATTTGCCTTCAGCAAACTGCCTGCTTCCCGCTGCTTTCTTGTAACTTTCTCTCTGTGCCCTCAGAAACTCTGTTCCTCTCTACAGTCTCTGAGGCTTTCTAGGCAACTTCAGGTAACTCCTTGAGGGCATCAAGGATAACTTCTTAAGCCAGGTAATAGACAGTCCTACCAAGAGGGGATATAATACTGAAGGTGTTGGTCACCAATGCAAGCGAGCTAATCAGAGATTTCAAGATTGGAGGCAGCACAGCCTGCAGTGATCATGTAATGGTAGAGTCTGTAGTTCTGAGGGATATGGCTCAGGCGAGGATTCAAGTCAGGTCCCTGAATTTGAGGAAAGTAAAATTCCAGCTCTCCAAGGATTTAGTCAACGAGACCCCCTGGGAAACAGCCCTCAGAGACAAGGGAGCAAAGCAGAGCTGGCAGATCTTTATGGATGATATCTATAGAGTGCAAGAACTCTGCAGAAGCAGACGAGATATAAGGAAGAAATTTTTTACAGTGAGGGTGGTGAAACACAGAAACAGGCTGCCCAGAGAAATGGCAAATACACCATCCCTGGAAACATTCAAGGTCAGGTTGGATGGGTCTCTGAGCCACCTGATCTCGTTGAACATGTCCCTGTTCATGGCAGGAGGGTTGGACAAGGGGACCTGCAAAGGTCCCTTCCAACTCAAACCATTCTATGATCCTAATCAAGTTACAGGACTAGAGTTCATCACTGTGACTTTTCAGCACCTCCTCAGGCTGAAACCTCATCTTTGCCCAGGGATGCTCATCTGCTCTCAAAGGACCAAGTAGTCTCTCCTTCCCACCAGGGTTTCATCTAACCCAGACACTACTTTTTTAAAGGAAAAGCAGTTCTCTTCCTGAGAACAAATAGACAGGTACTAACCATCACCCACGATAAATAAAATATTGTGGATATTATTCATATCAGAGACTAAATCCTTTCACAGTCCCAAGGGAATATTGCCCAAAAAGATTTAGTGACAGATTATCAAAAGAGAGAAGGGGAAAGAAGCAATAACTATCATGTAGAAGGAAGGGAAGAGGGAATAATCTAACACCGTACCTTATTGCCAGAGGTTGATAATAACTGTAAAAGTATAGGACAGATGAATAACAGCATTGTACTTGTCATGGTTTAGGGTCAGGAAGGCCCCTTAGACCTATAACAGATGCTCTCTGTTAACCCTCCTCCCTCCCCAAAGGGAAAGGGAAAAGGAATAAGGGAGAGAGACTTAGCAATTAGAAAAGGAAACTAGAACAGCTTTAATGAAAAGGAAATTAATAATTATAAAATGGAATATATACAGATATACACAAGACCAGTATCAAACCTTGGTAGTAACTCTAAACATGGGGTGTTATCACTGCTAGAAGCAGACACTGTCTGTGAGAACAGGCTGCTATCTTCAGACAGTGCAGTTAGTTAGAAGAGACTGAGCTGAAAAGTAAAATTACTGAACAGAATTAGTTCTGTTCTCACTCAAACCAGGACAGTACTAAAATTCTTGGTCCCTCTGAGAACTAAGTGCTTACATACTGCCTCATAACAGTGATTTCCACTTCTAATAAGTCAATTATTTCAGCCCTCATAATCCATCATTACATATTTTTTATATGTTATTTTCTATGTTTACCTGTGCTCTCACCCTCAGAATGCTTTTTCATAAAGCCACTTCTCAGTCCTTCAAATCTCTGTGAAAACATTTCTTGATGTAAAGCTTACAGAGACCTTATCATGACTAAACAGGTGGTAGCTGTGGCTTCAGATGATCACAGGGACAAATACTCTCTTTTTATTTCCTTCTGTTTGTGTCTGACTTTCAAAGGCCACAGGTTGTCTTGGTAAGGATGATCTTTTGGAAGGTTTGCACGCTGTTTAGCACAGTGAGACTGTAATCTCCAGGCTAGAAAAGCTAGGCAATTTTGCAATGCAAACAAGTAATAACCACTATAACAGTACCAACCACATTAAGGCTCTTTGACCTCAGTTACACCTACTTTGACTACAGAAGGTGAATGAAACCAGCTGGATGTCAACCATCACACATAATCATCCCACCCTTTGCAAAAGCTGCTAAAGGTTATCACTATACCTCTATAGAAATGCATAGTGATTTGTTCCTTTTTTCTTTGAAACAAATAATCTTAATATTTTTTTGGTTTGTAAAATATTACTAGTCGTAAACTGTCTGATAGCTGGCATACTATAATTAAGAGAAAGGAGCGTTTCTCCTCTCCTCCCAGACACCTGACTGTGCTACTTCTCTAATTAGATATTCAAAAAACACATCTCATAAGATTCTTTTTTTCTACTTAGGATTGGACATGATTAGAAATTACTATTTCTGGTAAGATTTACCTTACTGAAAGGATTAAGCCCCAAACAGTTAGCTGGAAATAGCAGTTTACCAATCTGAAAACTTTGTAACAGATTTTCAATTGATACTGTTTGAAGAGCTTATTGTCAGCTAAGGATATGGCTCCTATTGGGTTTTTTTGTTTGTTTTTCTTCCACAGTGTCAACAGCTGAGTAAAACAGTGAGGGGGGGGTTAGAACCAGTCTAAGTATTAGGCCCTGCTGCTGTAATTGGGAGTTTCTTGCTTTAACTTAAACACAAATTCAAAATTGGTTGTTACCCTTTTAACCTCTGTAGTGAATTTGGGGATATAGCAATGTCAAGCAATAAAGATTATCAAAAGGAATGCAAATGAAAACAATATCACATCATTAGATCTTTAGGTATTAAGTTAAAGTAATTAGTCTTCAACTCATAGTAACTATAATATCACCATACTGCTCTGCTACAATAGTTTAATTAAACCAAATACCCACTAGGTTTGAAGTTTTAATACAGATGAAAAGATCAAGGCCACAAAGTTTGAAAACTCTGAGAGAAGAATAAAACACAGGTGGACATTTATTTAAGTCTGAACAAGGGTGCAGGAGAAGTAAGTGACCAAATTTCTGCATCAGTAACGCATGAATCATGGAAAATCCACAGGAATGGAAGAAGATGGTAGCTGCATTTGAAGAGATGAACCCAATTTATGACTTTGCCTTGGTTCCGAATTCCACGAGAAGGGTTTCAACACACTTTTTATCACAAGTAGAAATTTTAAATTAAAACAAAGCAAAACAAAACCCCAGCAACAGAAGCGAAACAACAAAATTATGCCCCTTGTTTCAGATATTTCCTCGCTCTTTGTGGTGCACTGTGTTGTCAACATTTTTAAGTTTTGTAAACACAATTGTTTCACTGTCTTTGCTGAAAAGAGATAAAAGCAATCTTTAAAATAAACATTTCACCCCAAGCTAACCAGGGTGAAAGATCACTTGAGACTTCTTAGGCTAAGACAGTAAAAAAGCAGGCAAGTATGGAAGTGGCAAAACTTGGAACTGGGAAGCTTGATCCAAGTACACTGATCAAGACAGATGCAGCAGCTACAGGGCACAGGCTATTACCTTTTACAGTCTGTTTTCTTGGTTTGTTCTTTTAATAGCAAGTGGATAAAAATCCCACTCGTAAGCTCCCATATGTTCAGCAAGAGCAGAGAAATATGCTGTGCATAGATCTACTTCTGAAAATGAGGACTTTATTCTTTACCAAATTTTTACACCTTACCTAACTGTTGTGAGCCGCTGCAGATACCAACAGTGATGCTTCAGACACAGTCATACAGAACTATATCTATAGTGTAGAGAGTAATATTCATGAACGTAATGCAAAAAACTCTAAATGTGCCCTGAAATTAATTCCCAGGCAACACATAGAGAGAATTCTCTCCATGCTGTCAAGTTTCTTTTTATTACTACCATCAGGAATTTGCAGCTTATACTTGTACAGTTTGTGGAAAATTAACTTTGTCCTCAAACTCTAAAAAATCTACTAAAAAAATCAAAATGCTATTCTAACATTTAATTTCATGCATAATTATCTATTTCAATATGCTAAAAATGTTAACATGTATTGCAAACATAACCACTCAACATCCTACTTATTTTTAATACTATACTCTTAGATAGATATACATTCTTTATATAAAACAGTGGTGCAATGTAATTTCATGCATCAGCAAACTACATATGTCCATCTTTCTTAATATTTTATTTAACCGATTTTCTTGGTACACCGTTTTGAATGGTTAGGGATTTTGAGGTTGGGGTTTGGTTTTTTTGGGGGAGGGGAGTGTAGTATCATAGCATTTCTTTAGAAATCTTTACTCCATATTCTGGCATATTCTGTAATTTCATCTTCATGGAACTAATACATAATGAGTAAATTTCTATGGAGGTGTAAATCTCTATTCAGGTAGAGATTAGCTATATTTATACAAGACAATTATATGTATTGTATGTTCTTGCATTGGCTTGTAAGAGAAAGTGTACAAAGGCAGAAATGAAAAGGCTGTATACATTTTGAAGGAATTGCTATATGGAGAAGGACAGAAAAAAAACCTGAGTACACAGATTCCTTAAAGTATGCAGTTCATCTGTTTTGCTATTTCAATTTCTAGATACAGTGTATTTTTCATAAAAGCTACACTTCTATACCTGCTAGCTAGGCATGAATCCAGCTAGAAAAACATATCCTCATTATGCACTAATATAAAGAATTATATTGATGCAGTAAAAAACTCAATAACCAAAGATATTAAGCAGGCATTCTTTATTTTGCTGTGCTGAATGCACAGGGGATCACTCCTCCAAATATGCGTACCCATGCAGGCTAGGTGCATAGTTTATATGCAGGCTAAACATACATATTCATTATATTCTTAGAAAGGGCAGTCTTATGATAATGGATTCCTGGAATTCATTTACATAGTCTGAGCATGCGTAATAAAATTAGGGTTAGGGTCTTTTCTCCCCTCGGGGGTCTTTCATGACCTCTGGTGGTCATTTACTTCATCTTCTCTTTTTCATCACCGTATTCTTTTAGTGACCTAAAGCCTAAAATCCTTATTCTTGCTGGTTCTTGTCTGTTCAGCATGCTCGGGTGTCGTTGTTTATACCGGGAGCGAAGAGATGCAGCAACACAAAATCAGTAAAGAGACAGCCAGGAGAAGAAGAAGAAGAAGACACCTTATTAATTTATAACCCCATTTTATACACCCTAGCCCCATAGGACGATTGGTCAGTGATCACCCATCTCCCAGGGTGATTGGCTAAAGTCCTACAACACCTATTTCAAATCATTTTTCCAATGTACCATAAACAGAACTTAGCAAAACACCAGATGTTGGTCCAGCTTACAAAAACATCCTACTGGTTTTCATAACTTGTGTGAGAAAGGCAGGACTCTGACCGAATATTGTGAGAACCTGAGAAAAATCCCTCTGCTAGCATCTTTTCACTATCCACACTCAGGTGCCTTGAGATGTCTTGTTGTCCTGTTCCTGGAGATAACCTCTATCTACGAGGTTATGAATTTCACAGTATGCCCATTCTATATGATTACCCATGCGCTGTTGTTGATCGTTTAAAGATTAGTGAAACTCCACCAGACATCCTGTCTCCTGCCTTCAGGAGGCTGCGCCTCGAATACTGTGTTCAGTTCTGGGCCCCTTACTCCCAGAAAGGACATTCTGATGATGGAGCATGTCCAGAGAACAGCAACAAAGCTTGTGAAGGGTTTATAGAGCAAGTCTTATAAGAAGCTGTTGTGTGAAGAGCAAATTTGGTAAGAGATGAATCCCCCGCAGTCTAGCCACTCCTCAGTGATTAGAGGGG
This sequence comes from Actenoides lindsayi, assembly GCA_025331215.1. Classification (NCBI taxonomy): domain Eukaryota; kingdom Metazoa; phylum Chordata; class Aves; order Coraciiformes; family Alcedinidae; genus Actenoides; species Actenoides lindsayi. The sequence continues at coordinate 3,242 of WTSP01007808.1, read as the reverse complement.
CTAGGGGTGGCTGGACTTATCTCTTAATAGGTATATCAATTTTTACCATAACTATAGGTCCGACACCTGATGCACAAACAGCCTATCTGCTGTAGGCCTGGTTTCATTCACAAGATGCAGTCAGATTCACAAATAGTAAGGCTTATTTCACTTGCAACATAGACAGATTCTTTAATATTGCTGGTGATAAATGCACTAAGCTGCAGAATTGCTCTATAGCTCTAAAATACAATTGCAATAACAATCCTAATCTCCCAGGGAAAAAACACTTAGCATAACCAAGGCTGCAGAATTTACCAAAAGGCATTGCTTCTGGGGAGGGTGAGCAGGACAAACCCATCCATCTGTCCCTACCACTTGGTGTCAAATTCTCATCCCACAAAATAGGTCCGAAATAGGGCTAACATTTATACCTCATTGTCTACTATTGTGCAAATGTAGGGGTAGGACTGTGGTCAAGTCATTGTTAATTAGCCTTTCAGTTGCACAATGATGACTTCCTTGGTGTTCTCTGCCAGATGCAGTTAACTGCTGTGATAAGCAGGAGAATGGGAAGGCCAGGAGTACACCTGGCCCCACTCCACATTCCTCCTCAGTGCCATGACAACACAGACCACCAGATCTTCACCCAGCCTCTGTCTGCTCTAGACACCAGATGTTTATCAGCAGTGATGAGCTTTGCTATTTTCAATTGTTTGTGCTTCCTGCTTCCCACAGGAGTGGCTGAGGGAACTGGGGCTATTTATTTTAAAGGAGGCTGAACGGAGACCTTATTGCTCTCTACAGCTACCTGAAAGGAGGTTGTAGAGAGATGGGTGTTGGTCTCTTCTCACAAGTAACAAGTGCTAGGATGAGAGGAAACGGCCTCAAGTTGTGCCAGGGAAGGTTTAGGTTGGATATTAGGAAAAATTTCTTCCCCGAAAGGGTTGTGAAGCCCTGGAACAGGCTGCCCAGGGCTGTGGTTATATCACCATCCCTGGATGTGTTTAAAAGTTGTGCAGATATGGTACTTAGAGACATGGTTTTGCAGTGGACTTGGTAGTGTTAGGTTAATGGTTGGACTCAAAGATCTTAAAGGTCTCTTCCAACCGAAACAATGCTATGATTGCAAATGTTTAGGAGCTCTACCTTTCTCCAGTGCAGTCTGGATCAGTCCATGGCAGATGGTGGGGCTGTGTTTCCACCCCTGGGGCAATCGATTCCAGGTGTACTGGATGCCCTTTCAAGTGAAAGCAAACTGTGGCCTGCTCTCTGCTGACAAAGGGATGGAGAAAAAACACATTAGTGATATCAGTCATGGCATACCACTTGGCTGCCTTTGACTCCAGTTCATATTGAAGCTATGTCTGTCATGGAAGCACTCAGCAGTGGCATGACTTCATTCAGGACACAATAGTCTCCATTCTCCATTAGACTTTCTCACTGGCTCTATGGGGTTTTTGAAGGGTGAGCAAGTCTTGCTGATCACTCCTTGTGTTGCTAGTTGTCAAATCAGATTCTGGATGGGGATCAGGGAATCTCAATTAGAACAGTATTGTCAGCTGTGCACTGTCGTAGTAGCGATGGGCGCCTTCTGCTCTTCAGCCCTCTGTAAACACACCACAGAAACGGTCCCTCAAGAGCCCAGACAAGTTGAACAGTTGATCAATTTCCTCCAAGGCAGTGATACCAAAGGCCCACCGGTACCATTTTGGGTCCTTGAAATAGCCTCTTCTATGCCAAGGATGCACGGGGCCTCTGGGCCAGTCACAATGGAATGTTTATACCACTCCTTTCAGGTCAGACTCTCTTCAGCTTCCAGCAGAGTGAGCTGTTGGGATCCTCCTGTCACACCAGAAATACATATGGGTTTAGCCCTGTGGGAAACTTCACCTTGTCCAAGGGATTGGAATGTGAGTTTGATAAACAACCTTGAGTGGACATCTGTGTACCCTTGAGGAAGCCAGAAAGTCCTGAGAAAAGAACCACCAGTCCACAAACAGAGAAAGCTTATCAAAGTTATAACAGAAAGAAAAAAGCATCCAATTGTGGACTGGTGGTCTTTGCTTGGGCCAATTAGGTGTGGGTGCTTGTTATAGGAAGGGCTATAAAAAGGCTTGTTGGCACATTAAATTGGGCTTTTGGGGAAATCGCATCTGTGTCGAGTCCATCTCAATAACGACATGGCCTCTCTATAGCTTGATGGCATTAGGGTGCGCTGTACGCCAGCATCTACTAAAGCCTTATACTGATGTGGGTCTGATGTGCCAGGCCATCGGATCCACATGGTACAGTAAACTCGGTTGTCCCTTTCCTCCCTTCCCTTTCTAAATATGACAACTTTCATGTGAATTTCTTCTTCTGTATTAGGGCAACTGATACTGGCACTGTTTGATTCTCTGGTTCAGCTGCAGTGCATGTCATGGGGGTTGGAGTAAACTGCAGTGTCTGTTGTTTTGTTGTCAGATCCAGAGACCTTCTCTTCCCCTTGAGGGCTCTGATTAGTGTTGAACAGGACTTGATAGGCATGGGCCAGGCCCCAGCATATTGCAGTGATTTGTGTCTCTCTGGACTTGCCAGGCTGACAACATACTTTTTCCAAATATTCTACTAGTTTTTCAGGATTCTGCAGTTGTTCAGGGGTGAAATTCCAAAACAATGGAGGTGACCACTGTATTAGGAACTTGCCCTACTATCCCACACACCCTGCCGCTCATAACTATCCAGCCTTGGGGCAGACCTCTGGGTGATACTCTTAAATAATTGTTTAACTCTAAACAGGGCCTAAATATACATTAAGGTCTGCTAGCGATAGGATTGTGCTGGTTTCAACATCCTAAGGATATTCAAGTTGGAGTTCAACCTTTCAAGACCCACATTGCATCCAGTTGGTGTCCAGTGGCCAGTGGTGTACCCCCAGGGATCAGTACTGGGCCCAGTCCTATTCAACATCTTTATTGATGAGCTGGATGTGGGGATTGAGTCTACCCTCAGTAAATTCGTGGATGACACCAAACTGGGAGGGAGTGTCGATCTGCTGGAAGGTAGGAAGATGCTGCAGAGGGACCTGGACAGGCTGGGTCGATGGGCTGAGGATGAAGTTCAACAGGACCAAGTGCAGGGTCCTGCACTTTGGCCACAATAACCCCACGCAGTGCTACAGACTGGGGGAGGAGTGGCTGGAGAGTGGCCCGGTGGAGAGAGACCTGGGAGTGCTGGTTGACAACTGGTTGAACATGAGCCAGCAGTGTGCCTGGGAGGCC
>WTSP01007807.1:82094-107488 GCA_025331215.1 Actenoides lindsayi | reverse complement strand
GGAGCCGGGACTGGGGTAACTGGTTTGCTAATTACCACCGCGCAGCCGCTGTGCTCCCCGCCGCGGTCAGGGGCTCGTCTCGTTGCCCCGGGTCGTGCCGGAGGCCAAAGCCGCCCTTGCCTGGCGGGACAGCCTGGGGTGGGAAGCCGAGATTGGGGCTCAGAGGCGTTCTGGGGGGGAAGCCGAGATCGGGGCCAAAGGTGTTCTGAGGGGTTTGCACCAAACTACTGCGTGAAACTCCTTCCTCCACCGCCTGACCCCGTGGCAGGATTTATCCCTTCACAGTGATGCCGAGCAGAGAGTTAGTACTGAAATGGATGTGGCGTGCATAGGAATGACTGAGAGGTTTTTGGCTGTTCCCGTTGTGTCTTTTTACAAAGCCAACAGTGCTGGTGCCTGCCAGGCACGGTGAGCCCTGGATCAGCCCTGTCTCCCCTCCCTGTCTTGTGCTGCCTGGAAATGAGTTTCTGCTCATGGGTGACCTGGGACTTGGTGATATTAAATCTGAGCTGTGGGCTTTGGGAACTGGTGTGAAGACTTAGTAGGCCAGGGAGCTCTTGGTGACCTTTTAACCTTATTTTATAGGTTATACCCTTTGCTCCAGCATCTGCTGCGCTCTCCTCTCCTCCCGGCTTCTGCCCTACTTCTCAGAGCTGCGTCTCAATAGATTAAAGCACGGGTTCAGAGCGAGGAGGGGGATTGGTTTATTTCCACTGAGTTGTATCTTAAGTTTCAGCCTTGTAAGTCGTCGTTCCCAGTGGCATTTGCTCCAGGGTGTGGTGGGACAGGGTCTGTGGGCTGAGGTCCACCCAGAGCGATATGCAGTGGCAGGTGGGGCTTGCCGTGGTCCTCCAGTCTGGTCCTCTGCAGGTGCTGGTGGCACATCCAAGTGCTCGGTGTCCCACCTCAGACCTTCAGATGGTGAAAATGTCCCTTCCTCCTGGGCCGCAGGAGCTGTGGTCTTCTGACACCCTCCCAGTTGTCTGAATCTGCCATGTGTGCATTAATAGATTTATAAGGTAACCCCTGAGTTGTCTTCTTTTCAGGGCTTATGAATGCTTTCCTGAGCCATCCCAGGTTTCCTTGTGCTGTTGCGGAGCTGCTTTACAGTGCTTAAAAGTGTCAAGGAGAACCTTGAAATGTAGCGTATGAAGAAAAGCCATGATCACACAAACTATTTCTCCTCTGCTCCAGGGATTTATGAGGTGCTGTGATTTGTGTTTCGTTATGTCAGAGGATGCAACTATCCAGTGAATTTTGATATTGTCCCATTGCAGGCCAGATGGCCCAGTAGAGGCACTCAGCTGTTTGAGGAGTGTCAGATGAGAGTGATGTGGCTCTGTTTGGGTTGTACCCTCTGCACTGGCACTCTGTGCCTCTTGCACCAGCTTCTGCAAAAACCCACATGCAGGAGGAGGTGGAACAGAATGCTCCACTACCACCCGTGTTGTCTCCTGGCACCTCTTTTCTGAGGGACCACAGATACATGCAAGGATTTTTGCTGAAACCCGTGGATTGTTGCAGCAGCCTTTGCTCAGAAAGGAAGGGGTTACCTCCCCTGGAACAGGAGAAGAATGGGGGCCCTTGGGTCAGCCTCCAGAGGCTTTGCAGCTTGTGTGCTCCAGGTTTGCATCCTCCTGAGCAGACAGGCAAAGCTGACTTAGACCTTACACCAAGTTCCATTCCACCAGAGACTGGACAAGCTGAGAGCTCTCCTGCACACGTCCACGTTTAGTTGCCTTGATGTAAGAGTATTTAAGCAATTAAAACAAATAAAGACAACCTGTTTGCCAGAACACAATAGAGAAGTGGTCTGTTAATGCCAGGGATGTGTAAGCAGGCAAATTATTAATAGTAGTTTTGTAGGTTGAAAAGACACTCGTGAGCCTGTGCTCTCTGCGGTGAGGTTACGCGTTCCTGCTGGCGATGTTCACCGGCACCTTAACCTGCGGAATGAGACTGGAAGAAAACAAGGGTTTGCAAGGAGATCTGCAGATTAAGGATACAAAGCCTGATCAATTAGCCACTAGAGATTTGGAAGCTTTTTTTATAATCCTTTAATAGCAGAGTTTTGCTGATAAATGTAAATGGGACTTTTTTGCTTCGAAGATGGGAACTGGTGATATGCTTCAGGGAGAACGAAAAGAATTTATAAGCTTGTAGGCACTGGAAGCACTGCTGATACAGGCATTGTCATATCCATAATTACGCAGGACTGTCTATTTTCTAGTTACCTGTGATTTTAGGTGTGATCTGTGCAGCTGCTCCATCAAGCAGGCAAATTGCTTTGTTAGCCACCAAAGATTTCTGTGCCCGTACGTTCCCTTGAAAGGCACTTTTCTCAGACGGGGAGATGCCGGAATTTATCATTCCTGGAAGCACATGCACACTTCCTGAGCCAGGGAAACCACTCAAAAATAAATGGAATTCTGCAGAACTGTTTTCTTTTCAGAATAAAACCGGTCTCTGCCCTGTAGGTGATGTGCAAAAAAAGAAGATGAAAAGAGATTGCTAAGTAATTAAAAAATTTCCTTGGTTTTAGAGTTTGTTTTTGAATCTTCTTAATTTTGCTCTGAAATTATAATCTCAAAATCAAGGTAGTGGGCGAATTATGCTGTGAAAGTGTTGACGTGTTTAATACTGTTGTGGTGGAAGCAAGGAGTTGAAAACACCGCGTGTTACAGATGCAGTTAAACTGGAGCCCGCTGGCTGCGTCTTGCCCCCTTGAAGCTCAGACCTCCTGCGTGCCACAGACCTCTGCCTCTTCTTGTAAGGCAGAAATTCAATTTTCAGTTTTAAATCATTTAGCTCCAAAGAGGAGCGAGTATGTGGTTTGTCTCAAAAGACTGAAGATTGAATTCCATCATCCTTGGGCGTGAAGTCTGTGAGGACGTGGCTATCTAACCTGTATAACCCCCAATTTCTCATGGCCCGGACAGTAAAATGACTCCTTCCTCTAATGGCATCGCTTTCTTTTATGGTAGGTTGTCAGTAAAGTATGTAAGGACTGAAAATTTCAACTGCGTGGGCTGCAGTCTGCAGGGTGGAAATTGGGTGTACATAACCAAATCCTCATTAATACAGGTCGATACTTGAAAGGTGGCTTTGTGTGGAAAAAGTGAAATCAAATTCAATAAAAATCTCTCAACTCCTTAGGAGCCTGGTTGCTGTTTTCTAATCAGATCTGCATTACATTAAGCTGTGTGCCATTCAGCTTGTTAACAAGCTTTGGCATTAAATAAAGCTGTCACTGGAGTTTGGTGAATGAATAGCCATTAGGAGTGTCTTTTGCATAATGTCTTGCAGAGAAAAGCCTGCGAGGGAGGTGGTCGGGGAGCAGGGAAGGGAATTTATAACCTCGTCCTGGTGCAATTAGTGTGAATATGCAAACCTTAAAGGTGACAAATGGTTGGCAGCTCCAGGAAGGGAGCAAGTGGCTTTTGCTGCCGCTAAGCCTCCTGTGAAGAACTAATTTCAGATTTACTCTGGGCGAAGTAAAATTACAGTCTTAGTACTGTATTTAAAATAGCGGATCCTTGGTGTTGGGAGATTGGCATGTGTTTAGCACACAGAGGCATGGTTGGTTTGCTCATTGAGAAAGCCTTGCAAAAAAATGATACTCTTGCAATTCAAAAGACCTTGCTCTTTACCTTCCCCTCTTAAAACATTGGCTAAACCCGTAGAGGCAAGACGCTTAAATCGTGGGATGGTATTTGAGCTCTGGTTTGAGAAGGGGGCACGAACCACCTCATTTGCAAAGTCTGCAGAGACAGTGGCATGCGGTTGATTTCAGAGGGAAGGCATTCAGATGCTGTGGCAGATAAGATAATTTTAAAAATAGTGTCTGAAAACCTTTGGAGAAGTCTTTGTTGCCATAGTTATTCTTCTGGTTTGCAGAAGCATTTAAATAACAGTAATAAACATGACATGAAGACAAAGATTGGCTTACTGGGGTATTAGTTTCAGTGTGAGATAGTGTTTTATATCTTTTCTTGGAGTCTCTTTTCTTGCAGATGCTGTGTGTGATCTTCCTCCCTTGAAATCGTGTTTTGGAGGGGAAGCGATCTGCTTCTCTTCATGCATTGCTGTCACGCACCAGGGTCTTAGTATCAGCAGTGTGTGTTTGTACAGCACATAGTGCCTCACCTTCCAAGGCAACTTCACGTGACTGTTGACTTAATATTCAGTAATATTCCATATTGGCAAGGGCAGTTTTGGTGCACACAATTGTTTCAAGCATTTATTTGTTTCTGTACTTCAGCATCTCTCTACTGTGACCAGTCCCACAGATGTGCGATCTCATCTGGCCTTGTCGGATCTGGGACCACCTGGAGATCCCAGACAATACTGTATTGGCCCAAAGGGTTCTGAATGACCACTGGCTCACTAAAACCTATGGACAGGGAAAAGGAGATGTGCGTTGTGAGATGGTGACCTGGTATATAAGGTGGTTGACCAGAAGCCCGGAGCTGTTTGAAGTTGCTGGGTGATGGTGGATAGGACGCTTTGCAACTCCCAGCGCTGCGTTGTTGATTGTAGGCAGGGAGTTGCTAGTGGCAGTGGATGTTTGTTTTCTTCTTGTGTTTGTCCAGTGCCCTGGACATTACCTTCTCGTGTGTGGCAAGCAATCAGAAACTATCCCTGTGTTTGCAGCTTCAATCTGCATTCTCCTGGCACTGCAGGAGGGACATCCCAGCAGGGACGCGTGCACAGCCCAGGGTGCGTTTGGGTCTCCAGTTTGATGCAGAGTGCCTCATCCAGAGAGCAGAAACAATAATATTTGTAACGCAGCACGTGAATGAATAACACTGAATTCTGAAGCATTTGTTTCTGCTTTCCAAAAAAGAAAAATAAAAAATCCAACCCAAAAACCAACCCCCAAAACTACGGATTATTGCTTCCATATGTTTCCAGCATTTTTTGTAGGTTATGTATCTTTCACACACACGCTCCCAGCTTTTCTCTTTCATGAATAACATGCTTTGTGCCTCTCTCTCCTTTAGGATTCAGGTATTCCACATTTCTTTGCACGTTTATTTGAAAAGCTTTGGAGATGTGAAAATAACAATACCGTATCTTGAATGGGTTTGGACTCGCATCAGTGCTGCAGCAAACTGTGCTGGGCCCACTGGGTTTTAGCAACTTCTTCATTTTGCAGTGGGGAACCTGCTGAAATGGGCAAAACTCGGCTAGTGTTCTCCATCCCAGCAAGGTCCATCCCCCTGCTCCACAGGGGAGTGTCCCTGAGGGACCATGGAGGAGACAAGCAGGCTGCTGTCCCCAGGGGACATGTCCTTGTCCACAGGGGTGGGCAGGAGTCACACAGCTTCTGAGGATGCTGTCATCCTGGTGGAGCAGAGGCAAAAAAAAGACAAAAGTGGGTTCTGTCTGCTGATTTTAAAGCCTTTCATAAAAGGGTTCAGTATCACTAGCTTGTTTTTAATGCGTGGTTTGGTTTGGTTTTGTTTTGTTTTCCTGTAGTAAGCAATTCAGGAAGGAGAGTTAATTCCCTGCCAGGTTGCTCATTGACAAAATCAGTGTCCTTCAGCCTCTGCCCAGGGTGATTTGGGATGGGTGGCTGCTGTGTGCACTGAAGCTCAGCTTGGGAAGATGCTGGAGCATGCACTTTGCATGGCATAAATTACTTCAGCTATCCTATTTACTTACACCTGTGAGATTGTGCACTTCTGTAAGTGTTTGAAAAATCAGAGTCTACTTTTTCTTTGAGTTTTCAACCCCTGTGGTGGTAAGGAAAGAGGAGGATAACTAGCGATGGCTTGTGCTGCTGCTGCCATTCCCACAGTATCTCTGCTGAGGGGCAACTGGACCATCAAGTGGGAGTTTGGGTGGGTTTGTGAGTGGGGACCAGCTTCATCCTGCCCTGGTACAATCCATCTCTTCGTAAATGTCAAGCATGCAGTTACATTTAAGGGACTCGCAGCCAGTTTTCTGGCCTGTCCCTTCAACGTCTTCATGCCCTGCTGCTGAAACAGCACTTAAACCAGCCGAGACTGATAAGGTATCCTGTTTGTGTTGGCTGGGAGACACGGTATCCACTTCAGCAGAGCATTACAAAGTTGGAGGCAGTGTTGTCCCTGGCGAAAAGCCTAAAATAAATTCTTTAATTTTTTTGTATGCGATGTACAAAAGAGCAGGTGAGGTATGTACTTGTTTCCGGGCAAGCCTGGGGAGCCTGTTTGAAGTCCTTTACAAGCCACTCAGGATTGTATTGCAAGAACTCAAAGGAGTTTGAGACACTTCTTGATTAAATTTCAGCTGAACACAGAGCCCTAGTCTGCAGCTGGTGTAACTGGAGTTCTGCAGCCAGGCTCTGTCCTGTTCCATCTCAGCTGAGCTGCTGGCAGAGCCAAAAAAAGCAGAATTTCTCCTAGAGAAAGGGCAGTATGGGTATGTTTTCTGTCTATTTTGACACAGTCTTGTGCAGTTCTAGTTCTATGAATGGGGTGAAAAACCACTAATAAGTTGTTGTGGGTTTGCAGCTGGTTTGGGGGGTTTAATCTGTTTCTGAAGTGATTGTGAATGACACTGATGATGGAGAGGACAGAGAGGACAAACACAGAATTCTGACTTTACCTGGTATTTATTCTTAGACTAAACTAAGCTTTTTAAAAGTTGGTGAGATTTTTTTTTTTTCACTAAGTGTTTTGGAAAAATGATTACAGCTGCTTCTTGGGATGTGAAGAGTGAAATGTTTTCTGCCTGGTGTGAGTGAGTGGGGTTTGTCATCCCTAAGGCAGAATGGTGTCTGGCAAGTGCTTTCCCAGTGCCTTGGCTGTGGGGCTGTGCTGCTGGACCCTGCTAATGCTCAGCTCCCTCATGGAGCCTTTCAGGATGGAATTGCCCAAGACAGACCCTCAAAACTTGTAAGCGGGACGGGTTGGTTTGCAGTGGGGATGACCTTCAAGTAGATAGTGGTTGGTGTTGGAGGTCTGCAGTTATGTATTTGGGTACCACATGGGGTGTGGTAAAGTGATTTAACAACTTAGTGCTGCTGGATGCACAAGGTCCTGGAGCTCCCTGTGTATCCCCCCCCCCTCCGCACCCAGGGTAATGGGTTGAATCAGTTACTGAAGCCTCTGCTGAACGGGTGAAGGAAGATGAAGGGTCACATCAGTCCCATGGCATGCAAAGCCAGGCTGTCATCCCTGTCCTCAGCATCCCCATCTGTGTACTAAATTTTGCTACCCTGCCACGGCTTCACCCTTCTCAGTCCTCCTTGCTGGCTCTCTGTGCAGGATATGTCCCACTGATCCCCAGCGCCCTGGAGGTGCTGCGTATGGTTATGATCACCTGCCCGGGGAAACTCCGACTCCTTTAATAGAGAGTTTGCAACAGGCCTATGGTGTGGCGTGAAGGAAGAAGCTCCTGGCCGCGAATTTGGAGAGAAAGCTGAATTGGGTGGATAAGGCCAGTGCCCAAGATCCCCAGCTGGAAGGGCTGGGGCGCAGCTATTTGGCTGATGCCCGCTGAGTGCTGCTCTCCACTGTAGAGGGCTGTTCAGTGCTTTCAAGAGTTCTTCTTGGGTTTTGTTCCTTTTCTGTTTGCCTTTAAAAAGTCAATCTGCAGCCTTTTATTTTTTTCAAAGGCATTCTTCCCCCCCGCCCAGTAATCCATCCTTGTTACAGCAGTGACTCACTCTTCAAATAATCAATTGCGTTTTCATTGTCTGGCTTGTAAGTCTATCACCGAGCTTAAGGACGGCCGATAGCATCAGCTGAGACCTTTGGCAGATGGTTTTGCAATTCATGATGCTCATTTGGATATTTGCTTTTTTCTCTGATGAATAATCTCCCAGCCATGGAGGAGTGTGGGGGGGGAGGAAGGCTGGGCTGGGGACTCTTCCCCACGCACAGCATCTCTGCGGTCACTATCTAATGGCGGAGGAATTTGTAACGTTAGCAGAATTGTCTGATGCGGGGAAAACTAATTTCGGGGTAAACCTCACGAGCACGGCTGTAAAGAGACTATTTCTCATGGGCTGTCGTGTGCTCGCTGGCTCTGGGCATGCAGACCCGAGGCGGCCGATGGCCAGAGCCTTCCTTAGGTTCACCGCTGCTAGGGCCAAGAGGCGTATATAACATTCAGGGAGTTCCCCTCTGCTGCTGGAGAGGCTGTTTCTTCCCCTGTGTGTGGCTCTTTGCTTTCCACAGGGCCCTGATGCCAGAGCTTAACACTTTGAGAGCTAAGTATTACAATTATTATTCTTACCGCGGAGGGAGGCACTTTGTACTCAGCCAGCGCAGCAAATATTTCATCCCCTATCAATTGCCCTCGTGCAGATGCTGCTGCCGCAGTGATAAAAGACATAATGGCTGCTCTTGCTGATAAGGCGAGTATATAAATATAATTATTGAAATCCCTACGCTGAGCCTGTGGGATGGATGGAGGAGAGTCCCCCTCCCTGGGAGGGGTTTCTCTTGCTCCGGAGCCTGTTGGGAGAGAGCAAGGAGCGAGCTCCGGAGCCTGTCGGGAGAGAGCAAGGAGCGAGCTCCCCACTGGCTGCAGCTCCTGGCAGCTGAGATGGGAGCTGCTTGGTCACAGCTGTGAGCAATTAGTAAAAAGATGTCTTTCCCCCCTCCACTTTTTCCTCTTCTCCTTGAAACCAAGCCATGGGTGCTGGGGGAGCTGGGAGGAAAGCCCCGAGCAGCTTGGGTTTGAGATGCTCCTGGGCCATCTCGGAAGCAGCTGGTGCTCGATGTGGTTGTGCCCTGGTAATGGGGCGCAGGTCTAAAGATCCAACCCAACCTTGTGGGAAGTGTACTGCGGCCAAGGAGACAGATAGTATTTAGATCAAGCCAATAAAAAAAAGTATTTCCATGGCAGCAGTAACCATAGGAAACCTCCCCAGTGAGTCTTGGGTGGTTCCTGCTTCCTTGCCTTCAGCTGTTTGCTTTGCAAGTGGAGCGGTGGTCGCAAGCGCTCCATGCCCGTGGTGCCACCAGAAGTGTCTGGTGAGCCTGGCTGTCCCCTCCAGTGGCTCTCCTCAGGGGCTTGGCAGCCTCACTCTTTGCTGCTCCTGGATCTCATGCACTCTAGTTAGTAAAAAGATGCTTTGAGAGGCTTCTTTAGATGCCATAAAGTCTCAAAGCCACCTTTTTACCTTCTGTCAGTTCACAACTGCGTGTTTGATCCTTAAATACCCAAGACATGAAAGTGAATTGGCTCCCAGGGTCCAATTCTTCTTCCTTTCTATAACATCTTAGAAAGATGCTTTTATATTCCCTCTGGCTCAGCTAGTGATGCTTGGCCTTCAACCAAGACGGGGAATCTAGGACAAGAATCCCTGAGAATAGCTAGATGAAAAGTTATAAAAAATACCAACATTTTGTTGGGGGAAAAAATGCTGGTAAAAGATTTCCTTTTAAAAAATGAACTGAAATATTTTTGAGCAGCTCCGTGTGTACACATTTAGAGGAGGCTTGTTTTCCTGGGTAGTGCCTTCTCGAGGAAATCCAAGCTGTGAAGTGAATACAAATGCTGGAAATGGAGAGGTTTTTTTTCTGTGAGTCACTGGAAGGGATGGGGAACCAGTTGTGCTGGTGTGACTGTGCCGATCGACAACTAGCTCATCGACTGATGGGGATGGGACAGCTCCGTGGAAGTTCCTAGGAGCCGGTGCATCACCAGGGTTTGCAGCCACGGGTGCTCTGACCCCACAGCCCCCCCTCCTACCCTCCAAGGGTGGTGTGGAGGTGTGCCCATGTAACTTTGTGGAGCAGATGGGGCCCTGCTTGTGGACTCGAGGTGTTTGCACAGACAGGTTAAAAAAAGATGTTCCCTTCTGCGGGAGCATGAAGCAGAGATGAAAAAATACATTGTGATGCCAGTAGCTGGGATTTTGATGTTTGTATACCATGTGGAGCTGCTCCATCCTTCCAAAGCCATCAGGTGCTCGTCATAGCAGTGTTTGCTTCATGGGGGAAGACCTGGTTGGTTTGTGACCCATCTGCTTTGGGTGGAGGACCCCTTTGCAGGGTTGTTGCTGGACTTGTCTCATAACCTGCCCTGGCTCTTTACAGATTATTTAATCAGTGTTTATGCAAACCCCCAACTCTACAGAAGTCAGGCTTTTGCTTAAGGTTGTGCAATGTTTGAAGAAGTGGTAGGGGGCAGGGACAAGGCTGATTCCCTTTTGCTTCTCGTCTGCCAAACAAGCAGGAATGCCCATTATAGATCTGTGCCTGTGCCATATTAAACCTACATTCGGTGCCATAAAGGCCACGTGCTGGAAATGCAGCCCCTATAAATGTCGGGTTTGAGAAGAGCTGGGATGTAAGACCACAGTAGAAGTTAATATTCTTAAGTCAGGTTTGTGCAGCGTAGCTTGGATTTTTAATATCAAGCGCATAATTTATTACAAGATGTAGCAGTTTCAAATACATTTATTTGAATACGCTTTAATATTACCTTTCCTTCCAGTAGCAGGAAAAATGCTGCTTTACAAAAGAAAAATGATTTCATGTTGCCGTGTGATAGTTTCAGCTTGTACCTCTAACAGATGCGTGATTTGCTGAAGTGTGAAGGCTATCTGATAAATGCCTGAATAATAAAGCTATATTGTTTGTCCTGATTTCCCTTTACTATTTTCAATCGTATAAATAAAACATTTTCACACCGTGCCCTGTGCAGTTCAAGCCCAGCCTATTTACTTTCTGCTGATGCAACCTATACGAGACACGAATCTCGCAGCCTGACGGGAGGAATCTGGTGGCATTAGTATTGCACGCTGCGCTCAAAATGATCACATCATTTCAAGAAATATTTTGTCTGAAGTAAAGTTATAAGGATGAAAAAAAAATAAAAATAGATCTTTTTAAACAAAGAAGCACTTGTCTGTGTGTACAGCAGAGGGCACTCGGCATCGCTGCGCTCGGAGCTGCTGGAAGGAGAAAACAAATCCCTGTGCTTAAATTACGTTTTGCAGAAATGCAATGCTGTGTATGTGCGTGTGTGTTTGTTTATATATGTGTGTGAGCGTGGATATAAAAAGACACAGGGTGGCATATATATATAAAAATAATCCCATCACATAATATAAAATTTAAATATTCGTAGCGGTTGCTGAAGTTGGATGGAGTTCATGTTGTGTTGATTAATGCTCAGCCTGGCGTTGCACTCAGCTTTGGAGGGGCCTGGAGCACGCTAAGAGGGGCGAACGAAGAGGCCTCCACTAGTGAAGGGTTGCAATCTTCATCTTCTCTTCAGAGACACAGAGCCTGGAGACATCTTATGGCATTGGGAACTACCCCAAGTGAAGGAAAGGTCTTGAAAGACAGATAATATCAGGATATGTGGAAATTATGAGTTCTTTCTTCCAGAAAAGAAGTGTCACAGCTGGAGGCTGGGGGGTTTTGTGCTGGAGTTTGTAGTGCTGTGGTCTTATTCCTGGCAGCACCAAAGCTGGTGGAGTTGCAGGGCTCTTAGGAAGGTCCTTGAGATGATTCTCATCCCCTCCTTTAGAAGTTAACATCTGTTTAAGGAAACTTGAAACTGTGAGTTTTGTGGAAGGAGTAGGGGGCAGCCCTGGCCCCAGGGGTGAGGTGTCTGGGCTGGATGCTGGCTGGAGCGTCTTTAGTTGGGAGATGAAACACCTGCTTGCTAGGGAGGGACCTCATCCCTCAGGTATGGAGACATGTGCTTTATTGTCCAGAGCCAGTCATGGAGATTGGAGTTCCACCTCTAATAATAAGGCTTTTCCAACAGAAATGGACTTTTTTTCATTTTTTCTTCTTTTTTTTAATCGCCCCCTGTAGATAATTGCACAGACACTACCAAGACATGTTTCTCCTTCAAATTTTACTGTACCTGTGGAGGGTTTTTTTGAGGGAGTAAAGAACCCCAGTACCAAGGCTGTGCTCAGCTTTTGGCTCCGTTGTGACACTGTTAAAATATTCAGGGCAGCTGGATTTTGTACCTCAACGTGGGCAATGTGTTTCCTGGTGAAAACCATAAGATCCTGTGCTGAATTTTCAGATTTTAGTCATTAATTCGAGAGGAATTCAGTTTTCCTCTTGTCTCCCCCAGTGAGCTACTTCGATTGGGCTTAATCTAAATCTCTCAAAGCAATACTCCCGCAAGGGGCTGGAAGTGTCAACACTGTTGTATAAAATATGGGGCTGGTTAACAAGAGTGAGAGGGCATGTGGTTCAAGATAACTAGTTTTTATGCAAAGCACACAGCTGGGTGGATTTTACTACTGCGTATCTGTGAACTGTAATGATCAGAGAAATATGGAAATGTTGGAGGGGCCTATAAGAATGGTCCCTAATTAAGATGAAATGGATTTGGGCGGTAGGGAGTAATCCAAGATTACAATAGTAAGGATTTTTTAAAATAGCCCCTGCGATTTGGGAGGGCAGCAGTGCTCCTTGTTATAGGGCTTAGAACAGCCTCTCCGTGGGATTGTCGCAGGGAGCGTTCACCCTTGCCTGGTTAGTTCAGAGGAGCTTGGTACAGCTAAGTCATGAAGGACGTGAATAATTTCAAGGGTACAAGCTCTCCTGCGTGCTCTAAAGCACTTTCTCACTAGGATAAAAGTGCCGTTACGTTGATGTGCCTGGATAATTGCATATCTGCGGGTCGTGCTGGAGCTGGGATCTGGGAAGGGGTGTTTTGCCCCGTTACAGCGATTCCGGTGTTGCATGTGTTGGAGCTGTGAGAACAGCCTGGTGCTGCCACCACCAGTTAGATTCTTCTGCCTGGGGCTGGTGGGCTAGGAGGTGCTGGGAGGATGCTCCTGGGAATAATCTCTTGCAGCTCTGGAATCGGCAATGAAAGCAAGATGCAACACCACAGCATGGATTGCAGGACCCTGCTTCTGCCCCACCAGCTCCAGGTTTTCGAGCAGGAGCAAATGTGTGGAGCCAGGCATGTTTCTGCTCATGCGGTGTGGCTTTTCCTCTGCTGTTCAGCTTCAATGGTCTTTTTTCAGCGCTGACGATGCCACAAGCACCGAGTGCTTCAGGCACCTGGCTCTGTGGGAAATGCTGGTTATGAAATGGTTTGCAGGAGCGTGTCGTTGTTAAAGGAGACTTGGCAACGTGCAGCTCGAAAGGCTGCACTTGTGGGCAGCCCAGCCTTGTGCTGGAGACCAGTGAGCCTTCGGACTCACCTTAGCCAATGTCAATAGAAATGAAACTACTTAAATACACAGTTAAAATATGTTGTTATGTTAGCGTGCGGACCTCCGTGCAAGATTGCTTTTTAACTGTGGCCATTAAAGGACCCCCATGGAAGAGATGTAGGAGGCTGCTAAAAAAATTTCCCGGTCTTAACCGCTTACTTGCTGCCAAATGGATTTTGGGCTGATGTGGAAGTCTCCTGGGCTTGGGTTATTTCAACTTTGTGACTCCAGAACCATGTGGGCAGTAAGAAGAAATGGGTTAAAAAGATGCTGCATGCTTCCTTTCAGGTGATGATGAAATCCAGCTGCCCTGTCTGCTGGCTGCTCTCTTTGGTGCTTTCACACACAGTGCCCAAGCCGTGGTAGCAGAGAAGGCTGTTACCAACAGCTATCATGTTGTGGTTCAGCTCAGCCGTCTTTCTGGGCTTTTCCAGATGATCCGGGAACTTGAGTAGTTCATAAAAGGAGCGAGTAGCCAAATGGACCAATAAAAGGAGTTTGTGGAAAGGCCCAATATATTTTATGAAGAAGGAATGGATCCTGTAATGTGAGGGTTGTGTCTTGTAAAATTTTGCAGGGCTGCTGGTGCTGCTAAGCTCTGGCTTTCTGCTCCAGCCACTTGCTTCCAGCACATGGGGTAACTATCTAAACTTTCTTTTTTCACCCGAGCTCTTCCAAATTTGGGGTGATATCCTGGCTCTGGGGAAGTCACTGGGAGACATGCCATAGATTTTCTAGGGACCTGGAAAATGATCTTCAGTATGAGACCTGTGATGAAAGCCTTTGAATAAAAGCTGTCTGCCTCATGGGGTGTTTTAGGCAAGGTAAAAATGCAGCTTTACATCTTCTTAATGCTCTTCTATGGCAACAGCTGCAGCTAGAAGGCCAAAATTTGGCCTGAAAGTGGTTCTCGCTGGGAAATGCCTTTATGCAATTCTAGGAAAAGTCAAGCCCTCTGGATGTGAGCGACGGATGAGTTTGCAGCAGCGGGACAGTGCATGCACACACAGCATTTCTAACTGTGGTAATTCAACGAGTGAAATTTCAGCTCAGCACAGAGGGCAAGCGTAAGGCTGATCAATGATTAAAATCCTCCCCAGGCTGTTGAAGTCGTCTGTGGCACAGGGAGCTTGGGTGGATTTCATACTCTGTCCGTAGCTGTGGAGATCTCATCTCCCCACACTACCCAGAAGCTCATGGGATGAGGAGGCAGCAAGCAAGGCACAGCGTCCTTGGAGGCTGAACCTCTTCGTATCATTGAAGGGGCCAGCAGGGAGTTGCAGGAAAGCAGAGAAGAGGAATCTTGCTACCAACTCAACATTTTCTACATCTGTGCACAGGAGTGTCTGTGGCTTCGACCTTGGCGCTACTCGACCTGTGAGATTTTTAACTGAAAAGTGTTCTCCTTGTGCAGTTTGAATTTATTCCGATGGATTGCCGAGATGTGGTGGTGTTCAAGCTAGGCTTGAATTTCTTAGCTGATAAAAATTTGTTATCATTCTTCTATCTTGGCCTCAAAGGGCAAAGCTGCAGAGCTCAGCTGGACTTAGGAGATCCGTGTCTTTTTTGATCTGACAGCTCCTGAGAACGGTTTCTGCTGCACCCAAACTTTAAAAATGTGGCAAATTCCTGATTTCCAACCAGCAATTAAAATTTGGCTTCAAATCCAGTCTGTCAGCTCCTGAGAATATTGAACTGAGACAAATTTTGGACTCTGTCCCCTCTGTGAGATGACTGCAGAGATGATGCGTGTGCCAGTGGGTGGCCTTTCACTGAGCCAGGGATGGGGTGACCCCAACTGCAGTCAATTCTAAAAGAGGTGTCCAGAGTGTAAAGCAGTGGTGTTACTTCAAATCACTGCAAGTCGTTACAGTTGTGAAGGGAGTTACCTTTGGAAGTGGCTTGGTCATTCCCAGCTCTTCTCCTTTCAGGGGATGCTCAGCTCCCCTTCAGCTTCACGGGAACACGATAGTGTCTTCTTTCCTGGATAGCAATGTTCAAAAAAACAGGCTGTGGGGCTGGGTGAAGCACTGTGCTGACTGTCATTCTTTTGGCTACCAGACTCCTTCCTGCAAGCTTTCTCCATGGCAAAGGTTGGGTTTTTACTGCTGGAGTTTGGCTGTTGCTCTCACATTCCCTATGGCCACCTTTTGAGGGGATTGATGGTTGGTTTTGGCAGGAGCTGTTTTATTCCTTGCTTGCAAAGTAGTGATCTCAGCTGTCTGCGGGTCTGCGTGAGGCTCTGTATTAGAGCTGCTTTGATGTCTGCACTGATACATCTTAAGGCAGTTTAGGATGATTTTATGCAGTAGCCCCGAGGTGCTTGCACAGAAAAAGGTGCTTTAGAAATGTAAATTTTGTTTGAGGACAGATTTTTCACTGCTGCTCTCTCTCAATTCAAAATGAGGTGGTAAAAATGTAGCATTTAATTAAAGTTTGTAAAGGTTTTGGAAGTGAATGGCTATAAACATAAAAGACATAACGAAATGCCTACCTAATCCTCACCTTAAGGGCACATTAAATGTGGAAAGAATATAATGTCTTGGAGACTAGGATTGAAAAGCAATGAGGATTTGGGAGCAGATCTTTTTATAGCTGGCGCTTCTAAATTATTTCACTTCAGGCTTAGCTGTTTAAATATCCGCGTATTGTAGATAAACACGAAGCAGTCCAATCCTCAGCTGATAATAGTTGGCATCATTCTACTGAGTCATTTTAGTGAGAAGTCGTTACAGCATGGCCTTGTGACGTGCTTTGCAGCGCGGTGTCTTGTCCTAACGGTGGGTGGGATGGGAATCAGCCCTTGGTTCATCACCGAGAGGACTTTTCCTTCTCAGAAGTCGATATCTCTTTAGAGAAAAGCACTTGACAGGTTTCCATTGTTGGGAGAGAACAGAGTGGAGAAGGGGATGTGGTGTTACGCGGTGTCAGCCGGGGAGCTGGGCTTCCTCGGCTGCGGAGCGGCCTTCTGCCGTCTCCAGCTTCAATTTAAAAAAAAATTAAATAAAATTGAAACAATCTTTTCTCCTGGAAAAACTCAGACAGCAGGAGCCAAATGCTGTTATCTCTCTAGGTCTCTAGAGAAATAAAATCTGAGCACGTTGGAGCTGCCTGCCTCCATCACCATCCTCCCCACCATCCCCCCAGTATCCCCAGAGCCTGGCTCCCTGAAGGGCCAGCTTTCCCCATGGAACTGCTGGGCCCTCCCACTACCCTCCAGCAGTGCGTTATCAGCAGGACCATGCCCTGTGGATTTTGTTTTGCAATTAATTATATTTGGCTTTGTTCAGTTTTGGGTAGAAACCAAGGCTGAGTTCTGTGGTCTGGCCGTGATTCCTGTTGTTTCAGACGTTGTGCAATTTGTATGGAAATTGGGAATATTTCTCTTGGTGGAGAAAGAGCAGCGAGGTGTCCCCAAAAACCCCAGACCTGCATCTCGCAGTGCTTTGCTGGGATGGTGGCAGCAATGATTTGCTTTCTTTGGGACCAAGGCTTGGAGAGGTGGGATGTGGAAAGGCTGTGGGGAGAGGGCTGGCACAGGCCCTGGGGGTTGGTGATGGTGGTGACAGCACTTGGAGGAGCAGAGATGGTGGGAGGGGATTGCCCTTGCTGGTAGCATCAGACAACCAGCAAAAGATTAACTCGAGCTCTAAATGGTGAAGGGAGGAAAAGATCCTGGACAAAAGGGAAGGGGTGACATACCTGGTGACAGAGCTGAGAGGTGCCCGGTTAAGAGTAAAATTAGTCCCGTGTCTTATACTGCAGGGCCCCATGGAAACGGGGAGGGCTGTCTTTTTCTGTTGAATCGGGCTCTACGCCAGGTGAAAGAAAACATTTTCCCAACACCAAATGGAAAAATGCAAGGCAGACGTCTTAAATGAACTGTTAAAGGAATAGAGCTGTGAAAAGAATACGTTTGCTGTGTGCCGGGGTTATGCGTTTAACAGATTTTTGACTATATGCGAACTTTGCAGTTTGTAGACAGAGAAATCTGCTGCAAAAGCTCAAACTGTACTGAAGGCTGAAGGCAAACATTGGGGTATCATCACTGTTCCCGGGCTGGGCTTTGCTCGGGAGGAATGGACAGTGTCTTTCTGTCCTCCCCCAAAATCTTGGTGCATTTTTCCTTTCCCCTCTAGCCCTCTCCGTGCTCTTTCTACAGATCATTGGCAGCTCTGCTTGTGCTTTAAAATAACCCAGGCTAAAAAGTGTGATTTGCGTTTCAGCGATTTTTGATTACACCCACGTCCTATATTTATTGCCATTTAAATCATCTGTGTTAGCTTGAGATGTGTTTCTTTAGAGCTAAGGAAAAAAAACCCCACAACTTGACTCTGTTGCTAACTGTTGCTAAGGGAAAGAAGATATTTATTCATCAGGGCACTTCTTCAGCACTGTGAGGCTGGTAGCCATGGAGGAGGAGTGTAAGGAAAAGAAACGGTTATGTATTTAAGCCCTTTCTGTTATTGTTGTTGGACTCTTGCCATATCTACTGATGGTCAGCAGATGTCTTTTTTTTTACCCCTCCCAGCATTGTGCATCTTGGATTAGAGGTGCAGCTCGGGTTATGGTGCCGGACAGCTGGCTGCTGGAGCCTGGCGCGAAACCCAGTGGGTCCCTGGAAGGATCCTCGGGGCTTCGGCAGGTCCCTGATCCCATGGACTTTATGAGGCTCCCATGTTTTATAGCTGTTTCTCCTCAGCCTCTCCAAAGAGCCTTTCTATCCTTGGCTTCAGTATGGCCTTTTTAAAAATCCCCATCAAACCAAAGACACCAAGAGCCAAAAATGATGCACGTGGCTGCGTTCCTTCCCCGAGCTACTGCTGCTGGGGGACGTGCGGCAATGGCATTAGCTGGTTGTCACCCAGGGAAGAGGTTTTCCTTTCAGCTGTCATAGCAACAAGAAAATATTGTTTTGACGGAGATCAAATTAAAAATTAAATTTGTCTGCTTCCTAGTAAGTGAATTGCTCACTTGTGAAAAATATAAATCACTTTGATCAGGGTAGATATCTTTGTAAGCACCTCTGTGGGTTTCCAAAGTGGATTTTGCAAGTGCCTTGTACCACGTTATGTCCCTACTGGGTTTATGTAGTGTCCTGTGAATTTGAGCTTTATTTAATGTTAGGCTTAGATTGAAAAACTTCCTTGACAAAACTTCCTTGGTGCTCGTAACCTGCTAAAGCTTGGCAGGGAAAAAACAGGTCTGACTAGTGTCTGGAAGCAAAAGGGATGACTCCTCAAATGTAGTGTTTATTATTTCTACTAAAACACCAGACAAACAAACAGTAATTTGGTGGTTTACAAGATGCTCTGGTTCTTGGAACATGAAGCTGAAAACCTGAGAGCAGAGAGGAGGAGGTGAGTCAGGTAAACAGGCAGGTTTGTGGCAGTGCTGGGAAGAGGGGAATAGCATGAATGTCTCTCCAGTGCTCATCCACGCCCAAAGTATTTCCAGCTCAGGGACTTTCCAAGCCAAGTGTCATTTCTAGGTGTTTGGTGTTGTTCTGTCACATGAGTTCTCTGTTCTTCCTTTGAGCCCACATGAACTTTTGGCATCCGCAGCATCACTTGCCGTGGCTTGGTGCCTCTGCATGGGGGACCACTTTGCTTAGGTTGCTTTGAACCTGCTTAGCTTCCTTTACTGATGTCCCACTATCCCTCAGCACACGGGGAAACCAAGGAAGCAGAGGGAAAGACATTCCCAGGCTGCTCACAGGTCTGTGCCAGCCCCGGGGCCATACTGACAGCCACATTTCTTCTCAAAGCACTACATGGAACCTTCCTTGAGCGAGTCATGCCTGTTTCCCTTTTGGCTTATAGTATAGTATCAGTAGCAGATTTACTACAGCCAAGAAAGGAAGATAGAAGAAAAGGGCTTGTTCGAAGTGTCAGCATTGAAATTATAACAGAAGATTCCCTTTTTTCCCCCATGGAAATCCAAGCCCAAAGCCTTTTCCAGCCAGCTCCCTTTTTAAGCACTCGGTATTGATTTGTGAGACGAAATTGGACTCAGATGACGCCGTCATTACCTGCCACAAGCTGATGGAGAAAGTCGATGCCGGCAGCGATTTCCCACGGCACACGACTTCTGCGGCGCTCACGGCAGACTGCGAGCGGTGTGACACCGCGACCGTACCTGCACGGGCAGTTAGCACCCGCTTTTGGTCCCGTCTTCTCTCTTTTCTCCACGCTGAGGTCTGCGGCGACGCTGGGGCTGCGGGGCCCTGCGTCCTTGGCAGATGGACGGCTGCCCGCAGGCAGCGATGCTGCCAAGCGCCTGCCTCTCCGCACCAGCAGGCCTTCGTTGTGCATTTTGTTTTTTTTTTTCGTTGTGTTCGGTATCACGAGACGTGTATGTGCAGAACAGTCCCGGCGTGGCGATCGGGGTTATTATATTGCTGGGTTGGGTTTTTTTTGTCTTTTTTCCCTTCGTCTATTTGAAAAAGCAACACAAAATTACATATATAAACAGCAACATCTGTTATGGAAGCCCGGCCCAGGCAAATTACTACTTTAGAAAGTCGGTGCAGATACTCGTGTGATTCATTTTTATGCTTGCCAGAGTCACATCATACCCACAGCACTTTAGTCCAGCTACAATAGGTGTGTCTTTTTTTCTTTTACACCCACATCAAATTCTTAAAATAAGAGCACTGTAAAAGGAAAAAATAACTGCAGTTTATTTTCCTCTGGAGTCCATGGGGCCCTGGAAGTTATTATTAGAGGTGAAGTCATCACAGAGGAGGCTGGAACCCTTGGGGAAGGGTGTGGGCGATGCTGCTGTGGCAGAAAGAGTGGTGCTGGTGGTAGTAGTGTCCTGGGGCAAGGGGACACGAGGCACCAGTGGGAAGGCTGGAGAAGCCCCATCTACCTCTTGCCCATGATTTTGGCTGGATGGAGATGGAGTGTTTTGATGCACATCCCTCCTCTGATGTGGTGGCACTGGGAGAAGAGCGGGTCCACCCCGAGCACTGCCAAGCTCCACCATGTCCCTTTGCTGGCTTGCAGTGCCCAGACCACACGGACAGCTGGAGTGGAGCTATTCTTTTTTCTTTTTTATTTCACATAAAACAGAGTTGGAGCCTCGTTACCGTGGAAACCAGCAGCCCTAATTATAAGGAGTTTGATTCACTGGATGTAAAAAGCTATAATTCTTCTTTTTTATTTCTATTTTTTTAAGAGAAAAAGACATATCATAAAATGATAATACTGTACCTGACATGAGGTTAATCTTGAGTGTTTTCGGTGTGAATGGTGTCCCAGGAATATATAAAATACTAGTATTACTACATCTGTAATAGTGAGCCAGACTGGGATTAGCAGTGCTATCCACCTTTGCTGCCCATTACTTGTGCTGAACCATGACTGCCTTCGGGCCAACATGGAAACCAAATCAAAGTAATTGCATTCCGAATGATTTATTGATTTATTTATTTATTTATCATTTGACATTGCATCGCATGCAGCCCAAGGAGAGGAGATAAAGCCAGAGGGCAGAGGTGAAAATATCTCCTGCCGGGAACTCCAGATTGCAGCCAGGAAAAGAGCTCAGCACCACTCGGTGCGGGGAGGACTAAAATCTGTGCAGGGCCCATGAATAGCCCCATTGAGCAGCTGCTGGGCTGGAAGTTAAGCAGTGGCTTAACTGTTTTGCCAGATCTGCTGGAATTTGCTCGTTTTGCGGACAGTGGTGAAGTAGCATTACAGTTTACATCAAAACAGGATGCAAGTCAGTATGTAAATACTGTATGAAGAATGCTGCGTGTGTGCAGAGTGACCTCTGCAAGTGATCTCAGAGTTCATCCTCCCCATCGGTCTGTCCGTTGAGGGAAATTAGCTGAAAAAATGCAAAAACTGGGGAGCATTTTCTTTCTTGGCTTTCTGGCTTCTTTTTCTTTAAGCAGATGGTGAGAGGACTGTCCCGCGTGGGTCAGAGCATCGGTTGTATTTGGGTCAGGAGGGTTACCAGGCGGGCAGGGATTTGCACATGGAATTGATTATTTTATTCCATTTTTAGAATGTGCTTACTGCGGTTAAAACTCAAATTCGTCTTGTAACACAGATACTTAAATCCTGGCCTGGAACCATAGCTAAGAGGAGAGCATTTAATACTTGCTAAATCCCTATTTCAAATAAACATGTGAGAGTGTGGCTTTCTGGTTTATTGGTGAAGAAACAAAGCTGATATTTTAGAATATATCCAATTAAATTCTGCAGAGTGGGCTTTCACATGAGGCTAAATACGTTTAGGGCTGTGTCTCTCCAAGCATGAAAAGCAGGAACTGTTGAAGGGCTGTTTTGGTGTAACTTCATCCATGCTTGTCACAAGGGCTTTTTCTAGCCCTGGGTGTGAGTGGAGCTTGTCTTCCACTTGGGAAGGGCTGGCATGTTCTTGTTGTATGGCTTCGCAGAAGGAGCAAGACTTGTTTTATGTTTATGGTTGGATTTGATGATCTTAAGGGTCTTTTCCAATCTAAATGATTCTGTGCTGGCCACCCTCAGTTGTGTCAGTGTTTGCATCAGATGGACGAGAATTCGAGCTGTGAAGGGTTGGAGGGTCACACCAGCCTGTCCACTTTGGTAGGGGATGCCTGGGCTGCTCTGCGGTCTCTCTCCGTGGGCTGTACCCCACCAAGGCACAGGCATCCCCCTGGCTGGGTAGGACACATTAGTCGCTCATCGGGATGCTCCTCCAGCCAGGTGAGCAGCTCTGATCAACCCAGGAAAGG
This sequence comes from Actenoides lindsayi, assembly GCA_025331215.1. Classification (NCBI taxonomy): domain Eukaryota; kingdom Metazoa; phylum Chordata; class Aves; order Coraciiformes; family Alcedinidae; genus Actenoides; species Actenoides lindsayi. The sequence goes on along the minus strand of WTSP01007807.1, from coordinate 85,613 downwards.
GGCTGCTTTTGTGTGGAAATGCCTTTCTATCTGTGCCAGCCCAAGGGTGGTCAGTCTGATTTGTTACTGCACGTTGCTTTTCCAGGGCTGATCAGCACCATTGGACACTTTTCTAAGGCCTGGGGAAATAATCTGGGAGCAGGGAGGCAAATGACCTTCCCGTGGGAGTGGGATGGGCATCCACACCTTGTGAGCGTGAAAATGGGATGAGGGAGTCGGAGACCCCAGGGAGGTTCATTCTGCAAATGGTTTCCAGTTAATGGTGTCCTGATATCCATGATTATGTGGCAAATCATGTGCTTAAAGTTGCACACACAGGTGGTTTATCAAAGGCAGCAGAGCCTACTTCTGTGCTTAGCATTAGTCACGTGTTTAAGTACCTTGTTGAACTGTAGCAAAAGCAGCTAACCTTATCCAGGACTTCAGCTGGGAATTTTCTGGACTAAAATAATTTTTCTGCCTTTTAAATGCCTCGAGATTTTTACAAGACATTCATCTCTGGTTTTAAAAATCCGTCACCATGGTGTAGCATATCAACATCTGACAGCTGTGACCAGGTAAGAATGATGTCTTGAACACGATTTATGCAAACACCAATTACCTTTTGCCTATTGAAAATTAAAAGAGCACTGGTGGTTTTGGACAAATACAAAGGAACCACAGTTCTTTTTTTCATTTAGCAATCACCATGTGACTGATACATTTTTTTAATGCACAGGCCCCCCTCCAATGTTTGGGATGTATAAATATATATTGGGCATTAAAAAAATTATAAAAACCATTAGGCAAGAATAGGATGTTAGAATGTATTTTACATGTTTTTCTTGGGCTCAGTTAACCATATGTTAAAATAAACTTCAGCAATGGCAGTAACTCTTGTTTGAGATTATGTCTTAATAAAATAGTATGTGGGTGGTAAATACAAGCAGATACATTTCTGCACAGGAATGAGATTCCGCTATTTTATGTGATGTTTATCTGAACCATCCCCTTGAGCAGCTTTCACCTGCATCCCCCAGTTTAGGATGTGGTCCCATTCCCACTGGAGCCAGCGGGACGTCTTGAGTGGAGTCAGTGGGCTGTGCCACTGCAAGGGTGTGTGTCCTGCCTTGCCTTTTGGGTGGATGGACCATGGGGTGATGTGGGCAGCTGATGCATTGGGAGCATGGTTCAGGGCTGTTCATTTGAGAGGAGCATGCTTGGTAGATGTGGTGCTGGGACAGCGAGCAGGCAGGGCAAGCAGGGCTTAGTACATGAGAGAGGCTGTCGCACGCAGCCAAGGCTGGGAGCATCTGACCCTGTTCTCTGGTACGGCATGGCCCAGGGTTGGAATGGAAAGGATGCCAGGCAGCCAGGAACTTCAGCATATTTGTTGCTTCCCGACACTGTTTCGACACTCCTTGTTCCTTGTGGGGATCGTTTCTGTTACCACAAACGGGTTTCCAAGCACTCAGTGGCTCAGGGTCTTGATGTGTATGGGAAATCCACGCTTTAGAGTGCTTGTGCAATATTTACCATCATGTGCCTGTGTGTGTGCATGCCTGAGCACCTCACAGCGTACCAAAGTTTTCTGGAGACTTGCACACACAGTGGGTTGAGAGCACAGAGAGTTAGCTGGGGAGCCAGCAGCTTTGGGACTCTCCAGTATGACTGCAGTCTGCTCTTCTGCAGGCTTCTGGGCACGTGGCAGTTGATATTTTTCAGATGACACTTAGTTTGCAGGGGTTGGGTGACAGTAGGGTGCTGGCAAGTCAACCTGGTGCCCAACCCTTTGTGATCACTGCTTTACGTGCTCAGTTATCTCTGGCTCTCTAAACCTGAGCCATTCTCTGCTCGTTTTAATAACCTCTTACTTTTCTGGTCGAGACTTTACAGAGCTGTGGATGAAACTCTTGTTTCTGCATTATCATCTTTTTTTTTTTTTAAGCTGGAGAAAATAATTGAGGTCAGCTGCACATCAGATTCTATTAAGGATTTCTAGAAAACTCACTAAATGGTAACATGAGTGTGATGATGAATGCTGGGAAGTTCATCGCCCAAGCTGATGCAGATGGTCCACTTTCTATCTACATGTTGAGGGCATCATTTCATGTTGTCTCACTCTGGTCACTTCTGCGACTGCGGTGAAGGCCAGGGCTGCACTTTTCATGGTGTGCCCACATGTAGTTGTGTTGGTTTTAAATTGCCTTGCGTTGCTGCTGGCTTTCTTGTTGGTGAGCAGTGAGTAGAGGAGAATGTGCAGCGATACCCCTCGGATCTGGCGTTTCAACCTTTCGACTTGTTCTTCCCTTGAATAAACAGGGATTGGCATTTTGACAGCGCTTTGCCCCTGACTTGGGGATCTGCAGTAAATTGCATTTTCACCTGTAACGTTCTGCTGCTTTCTCCCTGTCATGATACTGGTGTAGTGAGGTGCAACGCAGCAGGCAGTGAACAGCTAAGTCTGTGTTAAAGACAGTGACTGATGTCCTGATGTCACTGACACCAGTCTAAGGGCCGTGAAGGGGACTGGCTCTACCTGGGGTCACTTTGAGGTGTGTGCTGTCACCTCCTGTGGTGCCCTGGCCCCTCTGGCTCCCATCCTCCTGTCAGACTCATCTCTGTGCTGTTTATCTTCACTGTTGATCATTTACTTAGCTTTGCATTTATTCAGGATTTAAATCCTGCAGCCTGTTTTAATTGGTGGGGCTGCAGCGTTGTTGTGCTAAACTCAAGACAGATGGTGCTTAAACAGGGACCACACACAGCGACCCATAGCAAAGGTGCTGGGCAGGCTGGCCGAGCAGGGTCCCGGGTGGATACCGGTGGGTCGGAGCCAGCACCGAGGCTGAGGTGCTTTGCTGGGATGCTTTGCTGCTCTGCCTGAAGCACAAGATGGGGAGAGGCAAAGAGTCTACACTGGATGCAAAGGGAAGCATCTCTCCTCCAGCTCACCAATCTCTACTTTTCTCGGGCAGAGAGTTTTTTCTGGAAGAGCACCGGAGAGTTTGCCAGGCTCGACTCCATCACCCAATGGGGTACCAGTCACCAAATAAAGCCCTTTTTGCTGAAAGGAGGGTGTGGGAAGAGTCCTGCAGAGTGATGTCTGGAGTGGTCCCTTTCCCATGTAGGCAGCATGAGGAGCAGGGATGAAGCCAGGCAAAGGCTTTCTCATAAAGTGATATAATGCCTCGTTACTAAGCATTGTGGCTGGACATAATCAGCTCAGCACACCAGTTGCCATGGTGTCTGGTACATGTTGGCATGAGCGCTAGGTTAGTTCTCTGCCCAAATGCTCAGACAGTGGGTTTCATTGCTTGGAGCCAGGAGAAGGGAGATGTCCCTAGTCCTGGCCCCTGAAGAGTTTGTTGCTCCTCAGCATGAGGAGGAGAGCACTGGGAGCTGAGGCATGTGAGGAGCCTGTCATGGTTTACGGTCAGACACTGTGATAGACACTCTCTGCTAACCCCCCTCCCTCCCCAAAGGGGAAGAGAAAAGGAATAAGGGAGAGAGACTTAGCGATTAGAAAAGGAAACTAGA
>WTSP01007807.1:48646-61316 GCA_025331215.1 Actenoides lindsayi | reverse complement strand
TCCCCGGCCAGCCGTTGTTCATCGGTGGAGGTTTCTAGGTAGCTGCCTGCAGCGTGGCTCTGTGGTCTCCCAGCTGCTGCCGGTACCCCCACCTTAGCCCCAGCGTAGGAAGTGAATGCTGTGGTCAAGCATCTAGATTTGTGTGCAGGAGACCAAGATGTGTCTCTATGGCACATGTCTCTGCTCCAGGCTGCAAAAAAAAAAAAGGAAAACCTTATGTGTCGGCCGGCCAGGCTGTTTGCCAGCAGTGTTTTATGATTCAGTAGTTAACCTTCCTGAAACTCAGTATAACTTCAGGAATCACGTGCCAGCCTTTTCTATAAACCTCCTTATGTGATACAGTGCTGACCCAGATGTGTCAGCGGTACCGTTAGGTGTTCCGGTAAATACTGGGTTTATTGACATCCTGTTATTTACCTTATTGACTCTCGATCTGGTGATGCACGCTGGGAGTTACTGGCTTTCTTCAGCGCACTCGCAAGGCTGTGGCCCCTCAAAGTAGGTAGATAAACTCTTTGGAGAGAAAGAGGTGAAGCAAATTGAGCGGGGGTTTTTTTTATTGTTTCTCTTTATGTGATTTATATATTGGCAAGGTAACTTTGCTTTTGTACCGCTAAGTCAAAACTGGAAGGGATGTTGGCTCTGTGGAGAGCTAAATTTGGGTAAAGAGACAGGATTGGATTAGGGCTTACGATTTTCACCAATAAGCTAAAACGCAGTGGGCGTCACTCTGCCGGCTGGGTCCGGCAGCTGGGAGCCTTCCCTCCCCAAATGACCGCAGCCTCGGCGTGCAGGCAGCCCCTGGCCCAGGCATCGCTGCTGCCAGAGGATGCACAACAGTCCCTGGCACCGAAGGAGCTCACCTTGCTGCTGCCCATCCAGCCTTCTTCCCATCCTTCCCTCCCCTCTTATCCATTATGTGGGGGTTTTCCAGCGTGTGATGTGAACGCCTGTTTAGCCTGGGTAAGTAATCGCACCCGATTTCTACCATATGTAAGTATAAGCTGCTTTAACGCTGTACAAATGTTTACATTGGGAAATTATTTTCTTTTCCAGCTCTGATTCCTGCTGCAAGCACCAGTTCTTGTTGCAGGCAAAGCCCAGGGGCAGGCAGGGGCTGCCGGGGCCGAATGCAGCCCCGCTGGCCCCCTGGAGCAGGGATGAGCCCTATCCCCTGCTAATACCTGACTCACAGGACACAGTAAAACTTTTCCTTGATGCAAACACAACTTCTTTCGCCAGCCCCTGAGCCACTCCTGCTTTTTTACTCTACTGAAAAACAACCAAAGAGTAAAACACTGTGGGAGGTTGGAGTTTATCTTAGCTCCAGGTTTCCAAACGTGCCATGTGTCTTCTCAGCTGTTGCAAGGATTTGCGTGGAATGACAAAATGTGAATTTTGAACCATCAACAGCTGTGTTTAATACGGGATAAAGGGTTATTTTTAACTTTAGGATGTTGGGTTTTTTTTGTCTTTGTTCACATGAATTCAGGAGAAAGCGTCCGATTCCTTTGTGGCAAAACAAAGGCTTCTAAGTACTTAATCAAACTTGCTGAATTCAGTGGCTTTTGTATACTTCAGCAATTAAGCAGATAGGAGGCTGTGTTAGTGCCAAACGCTTTTGGTTGGGAAAAGGGGTTCGTTGCTGCTGGAGAAGGCAGAGGAGCGCATAGGATGCCTGCTCTGGGGAGAGGTCCTGGGGCTGTTTGCTGGGCAGGAGGTGTTTAACAGCATCCTCTGTTTGCCTTTTATTAGACAATGCAAATTCTTTGTGTGCTTTAGGATTCCTTCACTCTTTCAGCAGATGTTTTATCTGTGCAACTGGTGGAGTAATTAGAGAGCGGGAGGTAGTGCTGGTGTGCAAACACCCCCTCTGGGGGCAGGGGCTGGGGGGGGTGAAATCCCAGAGTCTGTCCCAGGAGCAGCTGGCTGAGGAGCAAAGTCAGCACAAGATGCCAGAAGCAAAATGTATATGGCCCAATGTATTTGTCTTTATTTCTGCGAAGGGGTTTTTCCCTCCACCCCACTGAAAACAGGCAGGGGCTGCGTCCCAGGGCAGGAGACTGTGCTGCTGCTTACAGCGAATTTCTCCCAACGTGCGAACCGTTCACGTGGGATCTTTGTGGTGGCGGCTGGGGGATGATTAAATGTTCTGTCTGCAGGAAATTACTAGGAGATTTGGGTACTTTCCTCGGTGGCTGAGGCATCAGCAAAGGGGTGACATGGAAGCCTCCCCCCACGCAGACTGGACCGCCCGGAGGTTTTGCAGGCTCTGGTTGCACAAGCGTATTTTTGCTTTGCTACCATTTAAATAATGGCAGCAACATGCTGATTCCTCTAATGGTCTTGATTAAGTTATCGGTTATTTCCTTAATTAGCTACTTGATCTACTTACACCTTAAATGAGTCTATTTGTTCACCCAGAGGAGGAAAAAAAAAATCAAGCTCCTGTTTTTTTCCCTTTTAAAAGGGCTTTTACCTCCCTATAAGGCAGCTGTCATCACTGGTCAATAAGGGAGCTTCAAAGAGCTGGCTTCCCTGGTGCTGCTGCATCAGGGCTCTGTGGGACAATCACGATATGAGGTGATGATGGGACCATGCTGGTGGTGCTGGATCATCCTGCCAGCCACCGCCAGGTCCTTCCCCAGCAGAGACACCTTGGAGGGGCTGGAAGTGAGCTGCTTCCAGAGGCTGAGCAGAACAGGACCATCGCTTTATTCATGGACGTGCTGACCTATAAATCCAGCCAGTCGCTGCAGGCTGGCTGTGGAAATGTGCTGGTGCCTGCGGATGTGATGCCGAGAGACGGGTGTTGGTACGTCCAGGGGGCTGGCCCTGCTGGCAGCAGTGAATTTTAAACGGATGGTGTATATAGGTGTATATTTATTCCTGGCACCAGTGTTATGCAGACAAACAAAATATATTGAAGTGATCTACTGAATGCTATGTTTGTGTGTATTAACCAGGATGGCGATGGGGTGGTGTCTCGGGGCCACCTCGGGACAAGAAAATACATCTTTTAATCTCCAGCAGCCTTTAAGTTTCACGTGCATTAGCATATGGCACTGCGCTGACCACCCAGTGTCTCTGCACAGCACTACAAAACCAGCCTCACCAGTTAGCACCAGTGTTGCACACACGCTACTGTTTGTTGCCTTCTCTCCCATATCTCAGAGCAGAGAGACTCACATTTTTCACTTTGGAGACTCGTTGTGATACACAGAGCAGCAGCCCCTGCTTCAGACAAGCCTATTTGTTCATGCTTTTATACTGCTTATTACTCTTAATTATATTCCCTCCGTTAGCCTTAGCTTCCCACCCTCCCTGATGCAGAACTCGCTGAAACACATATTGCGTAATGAGCCTGCTTCCATATATAAATGGGAGAGACAGAAGCTGGGACTCTCCCAGCTAAAATAGAACTAAATGCTTGCCCTCCAGTTACATTTTAGCATCTGTGCCAAAAAATTATGTATTCGGCAGGAATTACCAAAAGTTCTGACATATGCAAGCTTTATTCCTTTGAGTCTCTTATATTTTTAGCAGTTTGGCGTGAATTTAGACTGTACAACTTTCCTCTCCCAGCAGAAACCTTTCCCATGGCCCATGTGAAAGCCAGAGCATCGCCCCATGATGCAGAGCCCCGGGGAGTGGAACGAACGTGTCTCCAGCACCAGCCCTCGCTCCAGGCGGGACGTGCTTGGATGGCAGCACTCGAAATCCCCCGTGTCGTGTTTGGCAGGACACACAAACCCTGCACCTGGTACTGCCAGCCCTGCTGCCTGCTTGGGCTGGCTCTGGATGCTCAACATTACTCTTGTGGTCTCGGGTGATCCCCAGGAGAATTGCAGCTTTTGAAAATAACTTCTGTGCTGAGGGTTGGTGGGAAGGACTTGAGTGTATCAACTGTAATGGCTCAGAAAAGAATATCCTGCTATTTGTGTGTCATACTTCCTGAACGGTTATTGTGATGTTGTGAATGCCAGCGTGGTAGATCTTGTGGTCACCTGTGCTTTGGACAGCATGGATGAGCGCTGCAGATGTTGTGATGGCGGAGCAGCAATGGGGATGCCTCCGGGTGATCTGTTTTCCATTCAACATCTGTCCTGGATTGCATGTGTAATCTTGGACAAATTGTGGATGTCCTTCAAGTTTCAGATGAGGGGAGAGCAGCAGAGGTCCTATTCCAGCTGTTCGAGGGGTGGTGTCAGAGCAGAGCTGGCCCTGGGGTGGTACCCAGGAATACCCATATCCAGATGGTACATGCACATCCTCATTGTGGTCAGCACCCCCACATCCAATGGAAAAAGCCAATAAAACCAGACAAAGAACTGCACTTAAAGAGAAAGTATATTGCTGGCTTGTGCCCTCTGCTTTTCTTTCTCTGCAGATCCTGGGAGGAGGTAGCTGCGATGAAATATTTGCTCTGACAGGGTTAGATTTCTCTTTACATTCCTTGGAAGTTTGTGTTTGGATTTCGCCCCGTTGGTGTTGGTTTATGCAGAGATATTTCCAGCAGTTTGATCACATAGGTGTAGCGCCAACTCTTGGTATTTTGTACAAAGAAAAAAACGAAAGAAAGTTGGGCCTGGGTAATGAGGTGGCTATTCAATCACAGCAGGACTCACAGGAAAATGTGCACTAAATATTTATGGGACGGCATTCATTAACATTTTCACTCTGTTGGCACCGGGCAGTGCAAGAAAGCTGTCGAGAGAATTGGAGTCTGTGTTACACAGCCATAGACCTGGAAAGAGCCACAGCAGAGGCAAGGCATGAACGCTTGCTTTGTTACCCTGATGTGTTCCTTGTAGCTAGCATTGCATTTGGAGTTGCAGTAGTAAGCAGCATTTCAGTAGTTTCACTTACAGTTCTGAAAATGTAAATATTTTAGGTCTGATTTTTCCAACTGCCGTGTCTTAGTACAGGTGGCCGTCACCAAACCCCTGATTTACCAGCAGGCAATTAGAGAGGTAAGCCTGAGTGACTTCATGTGTCTCTTTCAGATTCCTCCGATCTGACTTGCTCTAAAGGGTTGGGATTAGCAGAGATTGAGTTCTCAGGGCGCTGGAAATCAGCTGTGGCTGGGGGCCTGTGTCCAGCAGCCGCTGTAGGTACCGAGTGAGTTATCCGTGGGCGTGAAATGATACCAGGAAGATTAGAGCTGATGATAAAATGGTATTAATGCTTGTTTTTTTAACAGAGTGGAAGGTTTCAAATTACTCTGGTGCTATAAATCTAATGCACATCCTACATCTGTTAAGTGAAGCTATTTCGATTACTGAAATACGTTGGTTTTTTTTCCCCTCAGCTGTTGAATCCTCAGGTAGAGGATCGTGGCAAATGACATTAGACTTCCCATAGTGGTAATAAGAGGAAGGTCTGACGCAGTAGCAGCCTGATGGCTTAAATATTCCTTTGAGATGAGACAGGGTCTTCTGTCAGATTTTAGGACAGCTTGCTCTAGATCCGTTTTGTGATCCTGAGATTGGCCATGGGCTCATGCCAAAGGCTGTTCTGGTTGCACAGGTCTGCCAGGTTTCAGCTTTGGAGCTGAAGGTTTGTGTTCGTGATGCTGGCACTGTCCCATGCCATTAGCCCCAGCAAGTGATGTGCCCAGCTCACATTGCACCCATGGGCATCTCCTGGGGTGGGGGGAGAGAAAGTACATCTTTTATTACCGTCACTGTGAGAGAGCTTTGTCCTACTTTTTAACAAGTGTAAAAGAGACATACAGTGTAAGTGTAAAAGATACAAGAGAACTACGTCTTTTACCTGAATGCCTGTTGGATAAAATAAATGCTAATCTTGACTAATTAGCTAATAGACTCACTGCGGATGTCTCTGCGATCCATTTATGTGCTTGAAAGCCCCATTAATTTCCACTGGCACCTTACAGCAGAGTGGCCAGGGAAAGGCTCAACTGTACCCATGCTCTTTGCTTTCTGATACCTTCTTCCCCACCACGCATGAGAACAGAGCCCCGTGGCTCCTGATGACAGTCAGGAGAGTCTCGTGGGTTGTGCCAGGTGTATTACTCCTGCACCTCAGCCTTGTGTGCCATGTTTTGTCACTTCACATAAAGCAACGCCTTGTGGCACCTCAGGTAGGTGGCTTTGATTAGCTTGCTGCTTATCTTTTGGCTGCGTAACCAGTGGTTAAGGTGGGCTGGTGGGGAAGGGGGCTGCATGGGAGCTGCTGCGGCTGGTCCACGTGGTCATCAGGGTCTGGGCCAGAGATCTGGGGAGGATCAGAGTCACAGCAAACAGCTCTTACTTTTGTTGCTTTGACATGCCGCTTGTCAGGGAAGTGCGAATGTAGGGGTTTATACCAGGGAATTAGAGAGATCTTTGTTCTGGCTTTACACATCATGCTTTTTAACACATGGGTGTGTGGTGTATGTCGACATTCTGGTTCCAGCAGGTCACTGCCTGTTTGCAGTTACTCCTGGGCTCTCCTGCCCAGCCTGGTTGGAGTTTATTTCTTGCAGGAGGGGTTAAATTTCCTCGATGTAAACATTTTCTGCTTTCTAAGCTTGTCATTATTTGTTGTCGCTGTGCTCTCATTTCCTTAAATACTGTAGGAGACAGTCCTTTGCATGAAAAGCTAGGAGCTCACACCTCCAAACATCTTCGCAGTAGACGCTTTTTCTCAGTGTCTAACACCCACTAAAAATCAGCGGGAGCTGAATCCTGAACTACTGCCAAAATACCCAGATATTGTGAGCATCTTACTGCTTCCCTTGACCACCTCTGCCAGCCCCTGGTCTAACAGAAAGGAAGTGAGAAGAGCAATCCCTCCCAGAGCAGAAGCACCATAAATTATTTAGAATTAGTCTGGGTCTAAGCCACAGTGTATTTTGCAATTCAGGGCCCAGAGCCTGTCACGTAAGCAACTTTGCAACCCCCGTGCTGGCTGCAAATGATGATCCAGCCCCTAAAACTGGTGGTTAGGGTCAAGGGTGCTGGAGCAACACAGGTAAAGTGGGTCACTCTTTTCCTTTTCAGTGGGCACCCCAAAACAAGAAAAGCAGCAGCAAGCAGTTGATCAAGGTACCAGAAGGTGTTTAGGAGAGCGTAGTCCCTGGCTCCCCAAAATTTGGAGAAGGCTCTCTTGAGTTACATAGCACATGGTGCAGATGTGAAGCAGAGCAGCAAGTGCATCTGACGTTGGCTATTCCAAGCTGTGGCCACAATCAGGAGTGGGGTGGGGTGGCACCGCAGCACAGTGACTTGCCTGGCACCAGGCTCTTGTGCAGGTGGCATGGGCCCTGCTGCTGAGCTGCTGGCAAGTGGCATTGTCTCCTAAGTCCCTGACTTATTTTGAATAAACATCTACCCTGTAACTTCTCCACCATTTTAAATATGTTTCCAAACCAACTAACTGTTGGTGTAAAAAAGTCACTGCACTCCAGTTACATCACTGTATTTGCTTTAGAACCCTTTAAAATATTCTCTTGCCAAGAAGTCCCCTCCTGTAAACCAGGGCTGCTTTGGATTTTGGTGTTCTGTAGAGCAATTTTTCCATGCTATATATGCACTGCCAGCTTTCTACAAACCTGGCTTGGATGGCGACAATGTTTCAAAGGAATTTATCTTAGAGGTGCTTCAGAGAAGGATGTTGGACACGTGCCTATCAGAGGAGGTTGGATATATGCCCACGGTAAATTATTTTTGGCATGTTTCTCCATCTTCTGTAGAACGGTTAATCTCTGAGGCTGCAGTGACTTAGAAAGTTGAGTATGGCAGGTTTACCTCAACTTATAGGTAATGGGGTTTTTTTCAAAGCCATGCATAATGTCATAGCTGACATGAAAACTAAACCCGGTTTCATGACCCTTCTGTAAGCATAGGGTGCTGCTTGCTCAGATCAAAGTGGAGAATCTGGGAAAGCAGAAAAGTGTTCTTCTCTGCATTTTATGTGGAATACAACCTTTACCAAAGTCAAAACTTTCTTCAAAGTAGAGCTGCTCAGAGTACGGCAAGCGTCAAAATCCTTCTTGGCCATGGGTTTGTGCTGGTGCGTGTAGCAGACGCTCAGGGAGAGGAAGGCAGCTGTTGAGCTGTGATTGCTGCTTATTACACTAATTATAATAGTCTCACCGGTATCGTGAGCTTTCCTTCTCCTTCCCCCATCTGTCTGTTTGGCCATCCATGGTTGCTCATCTTTCTGAGATACGTGTTTGAAGTGCTTAGTGCTGCAGGGAGCCTGGCTGCACTTCCCCGCACTGGTACAAGGGAATTATTGTGGTTTGCAGAGAGAAGGAATTTTTAAGATTGAGTTGTTTGCCCTGAAATAAGGCCACAGAAAGGTAAGGTGTTGCCCTGGCTCTGCAACTCCGCATTTGCAAGGATCTCAGCCAGGTGAGCCACCCTGGTCTGGAGTATCCCAACCTGTTTGGGATAGAGGGAAGAAGATGATGTCCAGCACTTGCTTCATTGCCTTTTTTCCTCGAGATTTTGGGTTTTACCCTGTACCAGTACAACCAGTCTAAACAGTGGTCAGAGCAATCCCCTCCAGTTTGGGCATGCTGCAGAAAGGTTCCCAGCTCTAACCCAAAGAACATCCACTGTTTTCCAGAAATGTCCTGGCCAACTCTGCCTTCGGTACCACCCCTGGCAGCAGCTGAACTGACCCCTAAGTTGTTAAATGGCTGTTCTTTTGTTGCCAGGAGACATTGTAAGTTAAATGCTCAGCCAAAAGCAAGCACTGCTCCTTGGGATGCCCACCTGGTTTTTATTTCACTGGGGAGGGGTTCCTGGTTGTCACAGGGTGCTTGCTTTGAAGAAAACCCATTCCAAAACAGACAGCAAAATGCTTTCTGAACCACGAAACAATGGGACTCACTAAATCTCTAGCAACAATAATTGCTTCTAAAAGGCTGTTGTATTTAGTCTGCTCATGTTTAGCAAACATATTTGCTTCGCCCTTTGAAGATAATGCTGCATGCAGCACAGCGTGGTAGGGGAAAAAAGAGGAAGAAATGGCCTATGGTTTTCAGCACGTTTAACAAGCGGTGGCTGAAGGGAGCAATAGCGTTTGATAATGTTCGTGTCCCCCTGTTCATCATGAGCAATTTGGTTTCTCTACCCCTCCTGGTGCTCGAGCTGTGGGCAGGATGCCCTCATGGGCTTGTACAAGCTGGGAGCACCATGCCTGAAGCTCTGGCTGGTGAAGTGCAGGAGCAGGCACTCCTACACAGTGATGATAGAGTCTCCACACATGCAGGGTCCCCCTGAAGTCCCCTGGCTGGGCACATCTGTGAGCCATGCCTCAGTGGGGCTATGATGACAGCAACCTGCATCCCCTTGTGAGGTTGCTTTGACTCTTCTCTAGAGAGCATTACTGGGCGCAGGGGGCTGGGGCTTGCGCAGCAAGGGGGGATGCTCTGGGGACAGTGGCTGCACTGGGCCCATCCAGGAGAGTGGGGCCAGGCTGGGACCCCACAGAGGAGGGAGCCAGTGCTGGAGTCAGGGACCACGCTTTTGGTCGACCCTCTGCTGATACAGTCTTGATGCAGTCTTAATCCCTCCCAGCAAGTCCTGATCCCCCCTGTTCCTACAGCAGCCGATGTAGTTTAATTTCCCTATAGATCACAGTAAGATAAAAGCGTGGCCGTGCCTTACAATCAGGGAAGCGGGTTTGGAGGATGACAGGTTATAGGAGGAAGGGCTGCGGGTTTCCAGCTGCGTGCTCTGGCTGCCACGGCCGCTGTTGATGAGGGCAGTGATTGATGCTGCCTTTGGAGCAGGCAGCCGTCAGCCAGCGACGCGCTGACCTTTCTCTGACGGGCTGAGCGGCTCTAATGATCTTGATGGGGCTGGCGATTTGTATATTGAGTTTGATGTACGAGGCTTGACGCGGCACGGAGAAATGGGACTGGGGTATGACTGACAGCCCTTTCCCATTAAGGCTGGTGAGGCACGGTGATTTCTTTCGGTGCAAATGTTTTGCCGGATTACGCTACAACAGAGAAGTTTTTCTGTTAAATATCTTCCTTTATATAGCTTCCAAGCCATTAAAAAGATGAGAATGAAGTAACTTGCAGGCCAGAGGGCTTATCACTAAAAAGGCTGTTCAAATCACATAATTAATATTTAGTGAATTATTTTTACCCTGCCTTTAATGTTAGGCTCCTTAGGCAGATAAAAACAATGCAGTAGCCTGCAACCGAGAGTTTTTGTAATTCAGCTGTATAAAATTTCAAACCCTTGACTTCTTGCGTGCAACATTAAAACCTTTTAATTTCCATGAGAGTTGAGCTATGCATAAATCATACCCTGGTTGGCACATCTCATGGGTGCTTGTGGCAAGAGTAATGAATTTCATGGTTTGTTATGAGCTACTAAAACCAACACAAACACAGAAAGCCCGTTATAATCTCAGCATATCATTCAAGGAAGCAATTTATTCTTAAGTATGAACAAATGTCAAGCCACGATAACAAATTGTTATTACTAATTAAAACAAAGGGAAGAATAGCAAACATCTCTTGTCATTTGTGTGCAGTGCCAGGCTGTCTCGGGGACACTGGTGCTCCATCCAGCTTCAGCCAGTGGGACAGCCAAAGACATGTTGACATGTTCTGTACACTCCAGGCAGGGCATGGGGCTGCGGTCCTAAGAGGGCTGGGGCCAGGAAACCACCCAGGTTTAAACTGAGATGACACTTCACATAATTTTATTGTTTGGCGGTTTTCAATTTTTTTTATTTAAAATCGGTTAGCTGGATTGTAGAAGTTTTGCAACGGGTGGAGTTTGAGATGAACTAAAACAGTACGTGACCGTTCATCTGCTTGCACTAGCTGCTTTTATATCATCCAGGCCTACTTCATGCTTTCAGATATGAAATAAAAACCTGTTTTGGCACCTTTCCTCCCAGGGACCAGTTAGGAGGTGAGGAGCCAGGTGCATTCCCGACCATGGCCGATATCCCTGCATTTGCAAATACACTGGGAAATTTTAGGCTCAAAGGCATCATGAAAACCCATTTCTATTCGTGACCCAACATGTGTGATTTCCTCTCAGACATATTACAGGCATGTAGGGTGGCTCCAGAAGCACACTGGGTTTACCACCTCCCTGTGCATTTAACACAGTTTGAGAGCAAACAGCAAATAAGTCTTTTTGCTTAGCTGGTAAAGAGCAGGCAGCCACTGTCTTGGGTGGGTGCTAAAACATGGCCAGCTTAAACCATTGGTGATTTCTGAGGAGTTTGGATGGAGGTTTGTACAGTTCCAGGACCTGCCTTCAGCATATGGCTAGGAGCAGGGGCTTGCATGGTTCCCAGCAAGGGAAGCACCAAAATCATAGAATCATGAGTGGTTTGGGTTGGAAGGGACTTTTAAAGGTCATCTAGTCCACCTCCCCACAGGGAGCAGAAACATCTGCAACTAGAGCAGGTTGCTCAGAGCCCCAGCCAACCTCACCTGGAATGTTTTCATGGCTGGGGTATCTACCATCTCTCTGGGCAATCTGTGCCAGTGTCTTAACGCCCTCATTGTAGATTTCTTTCTGTATCTAGTCTACATTTCCTCTCTTTTAGTTTAAAACCATCATCCCTTATCCTGTCACAACAGGCCCTACTAAAAAGATTGTTCCCAGCTTTCTTATAGGCCCCATCCAGTCCTGGTGGCAGCTGGAGAAAACATGCATGGTCTGGTGTAGGGGGATAAAAAACAGACTTGTGTCACTTGGCCAGGACTCTGGGCTGGCTTGAGATGCCTCTGAACACAGAGATGGTCAAGCATCGTGCCCCAGTCCTGGGGGATGCACAGCTTTTGGGGAGGGTGGTGCATGGCTGGTGCAGAGGAGAGCTCGGTGAGAGAAGGCAGGAAATTCTCAGGGCATAACCACTGACCCAAAACACCCCGTTAGACAGGTTTGAAGCCAAAACATAAAATAAAAATCATCTAATGTGACAGCGACCCTGACAATGTCAGGCAGTGAGAAGGGCGGCAGCGAGGGAGTCCTGAGCGGCTGCCAAGGCACATGTTAATGCAGATGTGCAGGGTTAGTTTGTTATCCTGGAAAGATGTCTTCTATTTTGTGTAAATGAAAAATTAATTCATTGCTGATCAAAGGTTTAGATCTTTGGAAAACATACCACTAGATAAGCTGAAGATTTATGAATTTCCTTCGTAACATATTTTCAGTGAGCGCTTTATTGTTGGTGGAAAGGCCCCAAGAAAAATATGTCATTAAAAAAAATAACTGTGTTGAGTTTATTTAGTTTAAATTACAATACACTGCTTTAATGAGGCTTTTGCAGACATCATTAAGGGACACTATTAAAAAAATCTTCAGATGAGAACACTATCAGGCTAGCAGAGGGGTAAAAAAACCCATGTGAGCACCCAGATTGTTGTTCACATTCGATTACAAATTCAGTTAAGAAACCATAGCTGTGCTGAGTTAAAGCCAGAGGCTGTGAAAAGCTGTGGTGGTGTTAAGCTCTAAAGCTTCTTGCATTAAGGTGTTTAAAAAAAAGAGAGAGGAAGAGATAGAGTGGTTGATTGAAACACTCTGCAGCATGCTTCACATGTCCTGCTGAAGCATGTGGTGCTGGTCTTCAAGCTGGGGGTGCATGGTGGGGACAGTCAGATGCTGAGGGTCCTTTTGGGGTGCCTTGTCATGGGGGGGATGGGGTGCAGGGCAGATTCGGGAGAGCG
>WTSP01007807.1:34149-45861 GCA_025331215.1 Actenoides lindsayi | reverse complement strand
GTGAGGTTGGATGCTCAGGCTCATGCCCTGACGACCTTTCTCCCAAGCATGGGGCCGGCTGCTGGTCCTGTTTAAGTGGTACTCGGAGCCCTAATAGACACTTTGCTCCCAAGTATTTATAGCTAAACTTGCTCCTTGAAAGTTAATGCAGATAGAAAGTCAAGCATTTAACTCACGTGTTCAGTGAAAATGAGTGCCTGCGGGACGTGTCGTGTGGAGTGGTACATCCTCTTTGTGCTGGTTGTAGCCCCTAGTCGCTGTGCTGTGCTTTTAGCATTGCATTTCCAGGGAAGATTATTACAGTAAACACAGGTAATTTCTGCTCTACAGCGTTTCTGCTCAACATTATCATTTTATAAGCAGGCTTCTTTATTTGCTTTTGCCCAATTCAGTTTTGTCTCATTTCCTTTGTATTGTAGTTAACGTGTTCTGAATTTAAGAGGAAAAATCCATCGTCTTGGGGCTATGGCACATTAACCATAGAGAAATGAGCTGACGGCCTGCCCACAACACCGGTGCAAGCTGGAAGGGGCAAAATGTGCCAGATTAGGAAGGGTCAGGAGACTTTTTTTTCTCCAAGTTCTGTTGCTCTGTGTAGCTGGAAGGGACCCTCCACAGCACTGCAGCCATCCCCAGCAGAAGTGGAGCTGCTGCTTCCTTCATGAAAGGAAGGTCTGACCTGGCTGGATATGGCAATAGAGTCAACGCTCAACTCTTGGACTTGCAGCTGCAGAATTAATTAAAAATAATAAAGGGGGGAAAAAATATTTTTTGAAAGAAAGGAACTATAAACGCTCAACTATATTTCATTAACAGCCCTGAATATTTTCTTTTGTCTGAAGTTGTCTGAGCCAGATGAAGTCTCTGCACGTTCTCAGTGCATCCTGCTTGGCCGGGGTAGGTTGGGGTGGCTCTGAGGGAGAGTTGAGCTGCTTTGTCCCAGCTGAAGATCTCACCCTTGAGTTTTTGAATGTAATTCCATGTAATGAAACCTAATTTATGAGCCTTAATAATAATAATTTAAGGCATTTGAGACTGCAGAAAGACTCACAGCTGTGGTTTCTGCATCCTTCTGTGTTCTGTAAACATAGCTAATATTGCCAAAATCAAGGGCTCTGAAATCTGGAGCCAGGCCCCAAAAGTCGGGAGCGTGCTACAGAAGCACGTGCTGGGCAAGTTTTATTTGCTTTCTGTATTTTTTTCTGAGTCCACAGAAACTAGGTTTTTTTAATTTCACTCACTTTTTACAAATGTAAAAGCTAAAAAGTATGCTCTTCTCCAGTTGACTTGAATTTGAGATTCATTTGCGACCACCTAATTCCCAAGCAACGGGCTTTAAGAGCAGCAGAGGAGGTTTGGCAGCATAACTCCTTCTCTGCGTTTTCTTTCCTTTTCTGAGGGGAGTGGAACACAGGGGAAGGAGGCTTTGGCATCCTGTTTGGGTGGTGTATTCCTGAGGCTCACAGCACTCACCTGAGAGATGCATAAAAAGTACGAGTCGTGCATCTCTCGGGGACGTATGAAAGAAAATGTATTAAAATATGCAGTAACCAAAATGCCGCACTAATAACTTGTATTTCCCAGAATATTTATCCCTGCTGGTGCACAAACATGCTGCATCTAAAAACCAGTGGGGAATCACAGCAAATGACTACAGAAAATAATTAAGAGGGCATTGAAAGCCAGGAGAAAAATGATACGTTGCTCAGAGCCAGCGGATCATTGCTTTAATAGCCCGTGTGCTTAAGAAGCGGTGCCTTGAGCTTGACAGCAAGTTGAGGTTCGGTCAGTATCAAATAAGATGATAGTTGGGGAAGGATAATTAGTGTCTTCACACCATTCAATTTGGGCTGCTGGTGCGGAGCCAACTCTTTGAAACACGCACATGCGAGCCAGTGAGAAGGATTATTTTTTTTTTTCCTCTCCCTTTCCCCAAGCAGCCCGCAGGATTTATTGATTTCTAAGAGCGGGCTGATTTCCATGTAAATAAATGGGAGGGTGGCCGGGCAGCGGCGCGCGGTCCGGATGCGGTGACTTTGGCTTGCTGACATCATTGCTCATTAGCATGCAGGAGAGGACAGCAATGCAACAGCAGAGCCCCGCGCCGCTCCCGCGCCGGCAATTATTCTCCACGGGCTGCATCTCTCCTCGTTAATGCCTCGCGCTCGGAGAGCAAATTGGACATCCTCTTGCCACCTCGAAGGGTCGTTTAGTGAAAGGCAGGCTGGAGGGGGGAGCCTGCCGGATTCGTTCGGATTGGGAGCAGAGAGGGGGGCACCCTCCGGAGCTGGATTTCGGAGCGAGGCGGTTTAAGCGAAAGCTTAAGACGCGGGGCAGGAATGGCACGTTTCTCCACGGCGGGCACCGCGGTCGGTGCGTGCCTCCTCTGAGAGGCTCCGACAAAAGCCCGTCTAGCGGCAGCGTGTCGGGGCGGTGGGCTGCGCTGGGAGAGCTGTGGGATGCTTTATGGCACTGCAGTGCTTGGGCTGGTCCTGGAAGCAGCCCACCAGCCCAAAGGCAGCCGGCACAACTAGGACGGCTGAGCAACCCGCTGGGTTTTTTCCTCCTGCGTTGTCACCGTCAGTGGGAACAGGTAAGAAGCTGCCTCTTGCCAGCGACTTCAAAGTTGTCGTGGATTTTTAGGGGAGGTAGAAAGTAGAAGAGAGGAAGAGGAGGAGGAGGAGGAATAAGCAGCGTTGTGTGGCTGCACGTAGCTGCGTTCTAACTTTGCTCAATGTGTTGTTGTTGGTGATCTACCAAGGGGCTGTGCTTTTTTCCAAGCCTTTGCTGTTGTTTATGGATGTAAAAGGTTAATTGTTAAATTGCTTTTCTGCAGCTGCAAGAAGTCTGGGAGAAATGCTGATGCCGTCATAGTGGATTTTTCATTTAAAAAATAATCAAGAAGACTCAGCTGGTGCTGAATAGGAATAAGTACTAAAAAAATCCTCATCTCTCAGTGTTAATTTTATTGCTCTGGTAAATGCAGCTTTTGGAAGCCTGGGTTCTTTGGACATATTCTGAGCAGACTGTGTGCAGGTTGGTGTTGTGGATGAGGGCATTACTGTGCATATGTTTATTGTGCTTGTTTTGCCTTCCTGAAGGTAGAGAGTTTTGAAGTAATAATCTTTCTAGGTCTTTCTTTTTCAAGCCGGAATGCCTAACTATATACTAAGCTAGAACTACAGCCTGGGAGTTATGTTTTCAGGGTAATCTTTTCAAGTCAAATTTCCTTTTTTTTTTTTTTTTTTCCCTTGTTCCTTGAAGGAGCATTTTAAGCAGATGTGACACAGACGTGACCTGTGACCATAGAAAGATTTTAATCCAGTTACTCTTTGTTTTGTAGTCATGATTCCTTGGCGGTGCTAAACACTGATTGAGTCTTTTTGAGCCATTGAGGATTAGTGCTGGACAGAATAATGCCAAAATAATTATTTGCACCAGATGCAGTGTCATCCTTTCAGTTTTAGCTCTCTTATCTTGTAACTTATCTGACTTATTTTTATTCAGCGAGTATTTCACCTACTGTGGGAGCACTTAGATGTCTCACATCACTGCGTTGTGTTTATAAGGATGCCAGCTTGAGCCTGCGATAAAAGATTTGTAAAGTAAAACTATCTGCAGCTAACAAGATTATATTTTGCTTCGTATTTTAATCTTCCCCCATTGCGCGTTTTCTGCCAGCCAGATTCAGCTTAACAGAAATGACCCAGCCGTGCGCACTTGCTGTTGGCAGACTTGCTCGGGCTCAGCCAGCACATCCACAGATCAGGCTGGCAGTGATTGGTTTCACAAGCGAGTCAGTATCGCCTGTCTCGGGGGACACTGTCTAAGCCTTAACTTATGAAATAATTACAGTTTTCAGCCTAGCTCATCCTGCTTCTGAGCGTTGTGCCGATCAGCCAGGTTTTTTCCTTTAGGACGTACGGCCTGGGAGATGCTCCAATTGCAGCCTGTTTACTGCTTCCCATGGTTTCTGTTTTTCAAGCTGCAAATGCAAACTGGTGAAGTCCTTTAAAATAGCATTTACAGCCCCAAGGCTGGAACCCTCTTGGCCTAGCCACGTCGAAGCTCGAGGGGTGGGCTGCAAACCTGGAATGGGGTGGGGGAGAAAGAGGGACAGGAAGATAAACACTGCCTCTGAAGAGACCAGGGTTTTGCAGGCTTGAGAAGGCAGTGAGGAGCCACACGCTGAACAGAGCCAGGCTTGGTTGTGGAAAGCTGGCTTTGGATTGAGAGGAAGAGCCTAGATCTTGCTAGAACCCCTGGCTTGGAGGCGATTTTCTTCCTTCTGTTGAGCAGCAGGATTAAACGCCCTGCAATACAGCTCTGCATCTTGCTAGGCTGAAAAGCCACCAAATGGTATAAATGACATCTGACAAGGTAACCTGCGGGGTAGAACAGGGGCAGCACAGGCACATGTTGGTTCTCTGGTGGGGAGTGTCTCTCAACACAGCCCGAAGGGAGAGTTTGGCAAGGGTCCTGCTGTTGCCTCCTCACTCCGCTGCCTTTCCTGCTCCCTCCTTGCCAGCCGGGGACACCACTGGGGCCTTGGGGTTGGCATTATCCTGCCACAGGGGACACCAAATCCCTCATGGGTGTCCACAACTCCTGGATCTGCCCATCCCATGGCTCCCCCTGCCTTCCAAAATCATGAGATTGGCTGCAGCATTGTTTGTCCACCGGTTTCAGGGTTGTTATCGCTGTTACTGAGCCTGTTCTTCTCTTCGACTTGCAAACTAGAGCTTTGCCTTTCTTCTTCATGACCAGGGAAAAACATGTGGTTGCTACTCTTTCTGTATGCTAAGAGACAGACCTTTAAGGGGGGGAACAACAAACCCTAACATAAATATGTTGAGATGAGCAGTAAACCTGTGAGTTGGCAGGCTGCCTTCATCATCTTGGATGTGACAGAGCAGCCTGTTGGACATCTTTTCTCCTGGTAGCATCGATGGGCAGCAGGCTGGGGAGCACAGCATCTTATTTTTCCTCTTCTCTCTCCCCCTTGCTTGATCTGCAGCTCACATGGGTATAGCACTTTGCCCACCTCTGTCTAACCTCTGTTACGAAAAAAGTACTACATCTTCTGCAAAACATCTTGAGAGCTCCAAAGAGAGAGTTCTTCTGAGATCTGCCGAGTTATTAATATCCCATAATTTAAACATCTCATCTTTATGCATCAGAATTTTCATGGTTTGTGTCAGGGGTCGCAGCTCATGGGAGCTGCCTGGCAAGGTGGTTCAAGTCAGGAGAATGTTTCAACACCCTGGGGCTCTTACCCGGTTCATGAGGAGAAACCTGAGCGGGGACCTGTATTCACTGCAGAGTGCTGGGGTCCACCTGGGCTCCCCAGAATGACCTGTGATCCACCCCAGGTCTGCCAGTGTGATTTAGCCACAGGCTGGAAAGGTTGGTCGTGTTTGAATTCATCCTGGGGTGTTGCTGGCCACTGTTTTGGGCTGTGGTCCTGGTTCCTTTTTTGCCTAAGAGGGCACCAAGACAGCTCAGATGAGGGATCTGGGGTTTTGTACATTGTGTCATGTTTTGTCTTGATTTCGTAGTCTCATCTGGGAAGAGCACAGCCTTGTGTGCTGATGGTTGTTGTCTGACACATGGTGCCTGAGACCACAGACAGCAAAATTGGAAGCAGCCTGGAGGCTGCCCTGGGCCGTGCCACAGGGAAGCAGTGGTTTGGGGACAGGGCGATGGGGACCCACAGGCAGATGTTCCACCCTCTTCTCAAATTTCTAGTCTTGATTCACATGAAAGCAAACCGACTAGAAAATCCTCAGAGACTACTTTTGCTCCCATTTGGCTGTTTTTGGCAATGCTGGGGATAGGTTTGTTTTATTTTTTCTTCTTTTTCTAAATTAAGCAAGAATAACTTTTGCAATGGTAAAGGATTTTTGCAGACTCTTAAAAATAAAATTAATCTCCAGCCTGAGACTGAGCATGGACAACTGCAGCCAGAGAGGAGAATTTTTCCAGGAGTGGAAATGGGGTTTGTAATAAAAGCTTCAGCACCACCCGGGATGCCTTCACAATTGCTGCTCTTGGCACTGCAGAGGTCAGAGGGGATTCAAAATAAGGCGACACTGAAAATCTGACTTGCCATGAGCAAATCAAGTGGGTAGAGAAGAGAAAATGGATGGGGAAGATGGAGAAGAGTCCAACTTGCAACACTTCCATCCTCTCAGTATTGCCTGTCCTTCTGCAGACCTTTCTGGAGATGTGCAGCTACATGTGCTTCCCTAAAGCCACTGAGATCTGGGGGGAGTCACATCTATAGGAGTAGTTTGGTTGCTGGATTATTTCCCTCTTCCTTGGTTTCCTGGCATTACTGTGCTATCTGTTGCATTGCTACCCCACTTGATGTTGACCTTCTAAGCCCACTGTTCTTACAGCATCTTGGGTCAAGTGAGCATTACCCTCCCTTGGCTGTCCTTGCAGGCCACCAAGGACACCTTCTCCTTGGAGATGGAATTGCTGCCCATCTCTAATTCACATTCTTTAGCCTTCTGCACCCCAGTGGGGCAGATAAAAGCTTTCACTGAGCTTTCTTTTCAACCCAGGTATAGCAAGGTCTTTGCAATTCATTCCCACTGATGTTTGGTTTTTTTCCCAGCTGAAGTGACTGGAAGAACTGTGAAGTCACAGAAATGTTTTGCCCAGAGAGATTCCACTTTGTCACTGAGGGCCATGGGCTGGGGCTGCTGGGAGCGTTTGGTTTAAAATACAGTGTTAGAGAAGTTGGAGGAGGAGGCAGAACTTCAGCTGTTTGTTTTGAGAAAAAAATCTTGGGGCTCCTCTGATGAAGCTGATGTTCTGGGAGTTGATGGGGAAGCCACAGCTGGGTGCTGCCTGTGGGTAGTCCCACGTCGTAGTTTCCACAGCTGTAAAATGGGAGAGTGGTGCCCATACTGGAGAAGAGCCACTAGGCTCTCCCTGTTAGCGAAGGATTATGTTAATTTTTCAGTTTAGATAAATGTTTGCCCTGCCTGTGAGGTCTGGAGAAATGGGCCGTTGTATCTGGAGCTCGCTTAGGGTGGGAAGATGCCTCATTAGCTCTCAAATGAGGGGAGGAGATAACAGGCAGGGATATTAAGATGCCCTTGTTAAGAGACTCAGGGGTCACATGAGCTGCCCCAAATCCTCAGCCTCTCCTGTTTCCGAGAAGCCTTGTGATTTACTGACTGATGACTGACCCAAAAGCCTCTCTGCTATCAGACTGATGGCACAATGCTGGGAAAAACATCGGGCCACCGTGTACATCTTCAGCCAAGCAGGAAGGGAATTGCCCCTTCGCATTTACATCCTCATCCCAGCCGAGCACACAATTGCTTGTTGAGGGATTCCAGACCGTGCGTGTTGATGTGTGCACGACTGCATGCAAATCCTTTATTCCCGGGTACCCAGCGCGGGCTCTGGCGTTTCTGCTCCTCGCATTGTCTGGAGATGGAGCTGCTCCCTGATACAGCCCATTTGTTTCCATCCCAGAAGAAACAAGTGAGAAGGAGAGATAAGCAGCCCAGGGGGGAGGTGATAAGAGCTGTTTGCTGAGCTCCTTCTTTGTCCGAGAGGAATTTTAACGTTTCTGTCACAATTTGAAACTCTGCCTTCATTCTGGCTGTTGCCAGGAGGGGATTGGGCTCTTGTGCTGCCCTTTCTCAAAATATCTGTGGTGGCCATCCTGGGCAGGCTTTGCTCTGGTGGTGTTTGCTCTGCTAGGTCCCGCGTGCCCACCCAGCTGAGCCAGCAGCCGTGGCTGGGAGAGATCCCTGTGGCCAGGAGCTCTTTCTGCAGACAGGCGTCTGCTGCCCTCACAAGCCCAGGGCAGTCCAGTCCTGCCTGCACTGCCCCAGACCCAACTCACACAGGCTGTTCACTGGGACAGACCAGCTTGGCCAGCTCCTTCACTGGAACTACAGACCATTTGCCTTGGCTTCAGGCTGACCCTGGTCCTGTCTTCCCTGGCTTTTGTAGCTCAGCTTGTTGTCGTTGCTGTCTTTTCACAGCAGGGAGACCACAGCTCTCTTCAGAAAGCTGGGGGCATGCTCGCGACTCTCTCCAGAGCCTCTTGCGCAGCACTGGTGTTTTCAGCATGGTTTAACTTATTGTTGGGGCCGTTGCTATGATGAAAGGGCTGTGCTTTACTAACTGCAGCGTACAACAAGAGGCTGCCTTGTCCAAGAGACCTTGCAGGTCAGCTGGGCTCATTTCAAGCTGTATGTGGGTGGACCTGGGCTGGAAGTATGCTTCTGCATCCCAGGCATGAGGGACTCGGGAGCCAGCTTCTTCACTTGGTGTGTTGGGCTCTCTTTGCTTCAGATTACCCTTGTGTGCCTGTTTTCATCCACAGAGAGAAGAGGGCTGGTGTGTCATGGTGGATTCAGTTTACACCGTGCCCCTGAACCAGCGAGTGGGTGGGGATGTGACAGGGGATGAGGGTTAGAGCCTCCTCTGAGGACTGGCTGTCGTGCCAAGAGCACCATGTAAGAGCAGCCATTGCAAAATAAAATACATCCATCTTGTAACTTCATCACATGAAGCCTTGGCCTTGAGTAGAACAAATTTTTCAGTCTGTTTTCGAGCCGTTGCTGCTTTGTACCATGTGAAGCCAATTCAAGGCAGGCTTCTTTCCAGCTAAATCTGACACCAGGAAATGTTCTTTTTCTCCCCATTTGCTTCCCGCCATCCTGGCCCCGCTGCAGGGCAGCTCTGTGCACAGCTCCGTGCCGAGCAGCCCTGCTGGGTGCTCCCCAGCCCGTGCCTCCTGTAGCAGCATGGCTGCTGGCTGCCTCCCTCTCCTCTTTCCTCTCTGTCCACAAGCTACAGCTGCTTAACAGCTCCTTTATTTACCCTCCGTGCCTGAAGCTGGTCGTGCTGTCAGCTCTCCTTGCTTTCATTGGGAAAAGACAACATCACAGGGTTTTTCTTTGCCAGCTCTCAGCTCCTGGAATCAAGTGATGCTCCAGGATGTCCACAGTTGCAACAGCACCAAAGTGTCTCCGACCCTGTGTCCTCCCAATGCTTGAGACCTCTCTTAAATCACTAGGGCAGGTACTTCCCTGAGACAGGCTTGCAGACCCTTCTCTGGGATGAGAGAAAGTCAGAGTGGCTCAGGAGTGAAGACGGGATTTCCAGAGAGTTACTGGCATTTGTTACTTCTTGCTTAAAAAAAGCCAAACCTGCCCATGCTCTTCCCCAGTTGTGTGGGGCTCCTTGGCTGCACAGGAAGCAGAAGTTGTTTTTGAAGCTTTGGTGGTTGTTAGGTGAGGCTTATGGCTGGTCAGAGCCGAGCTAATGGGTTTCCCTTTGCAGGACATGCCACCCCACCTGGGCTGTAGTACCCTTTATATGGTAAGGTATGTGGCACGCTGATGCGCTGAGCATCTCCAGGCTCCACCACTCTTCCTGCCTTAGTGACTAATGAGCCGTTGCTGGCAGGAGCAGCTGGGCAGGCTGCTGGCCATGGCCCTGCTTCTGTCTAGCACCCACCAGCTCCCTGCCGTAGCATCAGCACCCACAGCGCCGCGTTGCCATGGTCATTGTGTGTGCAGTTGAGTGCTGGCACGTGCATCGTCTCACTTGGTGCCACTCCGCTTTGAGTGCTTTTTCAATTTTATCTCACATTTGAAATGTACATTTTTATATTAAGTTTTTACTATGGGGAATTATTTTTAATTATAGTGAGCTGGAAGATGATAAAATAAAAGTTGAGTAAGTGAGACCTATGTGAAGAAGTCATGGAAACCATATCATAGGAGTGGAAAGATACTCCTAGGACACCCAGTATTGTTCCCATGAAACAACATATCCTAATGCAAAGAAAATAATTGTAATTAAAGCTGTTAATCTTCTGCTTTTAATGAGGGGAAAGAAAGAGAACTGAGTATCTCAGGGGCAAGATCTTGAAGTTTGTACAGTTTGTCCAGGGAGGTGGCAGAAACCCCATGTGTGGAGATGCTCAGTTTTTAATGGTGCAGAGATTTTACAAAGCTCTTTGTCCTGGCCTGGGGACATCAGTGAGGAATAGACAGGCTAACTGTGTCCGTTTCATCCTTGGCCTTTTCTGAGCAGGAGAAGCCACCCGCCAGCAGTACCCCCCTGGCCTGGGATAGGTCAGGAATGAGGGTGGGTGTAAATCAGCTTCCCAGTAAGGTCTTCCCACTCCAGGCTGTACTTGGTGTGAGCTGCAGGACAGCAGTAGTGTGGAGTGATCTGTGGGGTCTAACTGATCATACATCTCACTTACTAACTGTTCAGCACCATCATTTAAAGTCCTCATGATGGCCTGATTTATCTCATTTATTAAAAGCCAAGACCTGATGCTCTCCTGCCACCTTCCATCTCCTGGAAGGGATGTGTCTGCGGCAGGGAGGAGGGCGAAAACACACTGGCTGGCTTTTTCCACATCACAGCACTCGAGCTCCCAGCATTGCTGCTGTCTGAATGTGGACTGTTGGGTTTGTCTCCCTTTGAAGCTTGTGATTGATATCCTGAAAAACAAAATTGGGCTAAGAAGTTGTAAACTCTGTTAGAGTAACTCTCCAATGCCGAATCCGGGACTCTGGAGCTATTAAATATTCCGAGCATCTTGTTGCACCTCGAGCTGCTTCTAACCATATCGTGAAATGAGATGGAAACGGCAAAGAAACCAGTGGCTTTGCTGAGGCAGAGCACGGTAGCTGATTAATTAAAGTATTCACATGAAATGGTGCCTTGATTATTTTTTAAGGTAACAGCCGGAGGCGATGCCGAGACTCTCCGACTGGACGCAAACCAGACGCCGGGGGTGCGTGGGGGTTGCTGTGTGGTTTAGATCTGATGAAAGGCAGGAAATGGGAAAATCTGGCAAATCTCCCTGGCTTGACTTAACGGAGCCTCTTGACTTTTGCTAGAGTGCATTTTTTGTGCTGTAATGGCCAAGTGGAAATTCAGACTCGAATCTGGATATGAGCACTCGTACGCTTCGCTGGCTTGTACACGATGGTGAAAAGGAAAGAAAGTGTTTGAAAATGAAAGCCCCGGGGTTTAACTATTGCTGCCCTCTAAATTTCTTTGCTTTACCTTATTGCAGAGAAACCTGCAATGGGAATGGTAACTTTTCCCTTGCCTTTTGTGTGGTGCCTCATTATTTCTGAATTGTCTCCCTTCTGCTACCCAAGTGCAACCCTATCTCGTTTCTCAGAAGTCAGTGGTGTTTCATTAGTGCAAATTAATTCAAAATCCTGCATGGTTGCTTTAAAATAGATACCATTGACCCATACTGTGGAAAAGCATTGTATTTGCAGAAGTAGAAACCAATTTATCCGCATTGCCTTTAACCTCTTTGTATAGGGCTGGGGGATGTTTTCATCCAGATTAAGCCATCGCTGTTACCCCTGGTGAAGGGCTGCCAGGTCCTAGCAGCCGTGCAGATAAATGCTCAGGTTCAAGCCCACGAAGAAAGTCTCCCACAGACCACCAGCTGCAGGAGCAGACTCTTAAAAGAAATGCTAAGGAGCGGTATTTGCAGTGAATTAAGCTAATGGTTGTTCAATTGCAACCTCTGTGGGCTGTTCTTTCAGTTCTGGTGCTTTCCCTGCATCCAGCTCTCGGGCAGCGTGGGAGCCGGTGCGCTGCTGAGCCGCGGCACGTGCCATCGAGATGGGCGGTTTCAGACACTGTCGTAGTGTGACTGTGGTTTCTGTACCCCCCCCTTTAATTTAGTTT
>WTSP01007807.1:0-33966 GCA_025331215.1 Actenoides lindsayi | reverse complement strand
CATTACCATGCTGATGATGAATTCAAGAACAGTTGCTTCGTGGCAGTGAAACTTCACTGCCCTAGTAAGTTACGTCTCCCCAAACACTGGGCAGCGTGACTCGGCTTGATCGCCAAGTGTTGTTACGGAAAATACGGACTTTTATCTCCTCCTTGTGAAAGAGACAAACCCTGTGTTAGAAATTGCCTGAGCATAAAAAAAAAAAAAAAGGGTTGAGTTCAGTATCTGCAGGCCAGAAACTGGCAGGGATCGCTTTGCTTGCTTATATAAAAGTGCAGCTCACCAGGGCATCTCCTGTTTCTCCTCTGTCTCCACCTTGCAGGAAGATTTGCCTTCACTGTAAGTGCTCCCAGGAAGAGCACATCGTAACAGTTATGCCTCTGGAGATGGAGAAGACCGTCACGAAGCTCATGTTTGACTTCCAGAGGAACTCGACATCTGATGACGACTCGGGCTGTGCCTTGGAAGAGTACGCGTGGGTCCCCCCCGGCCTGAAGCCCGAGCAGGTAATGATGACACCACCCAGTTACCAGAAATAAATTGGTTTAATATGCTCTTTGGAGATAGTTGCCCTGATTTTTCTTCTAGAGGTGCAAGCACTTGTTGCATGTGGCTGTTTCTGGGTGCACTATAGATATGTACAGAGGCAGGTCTGGTCCGAATGCACAAATGAAATAAAATAGTAGATGTGATCCTGGCAGGACTTGTGGTTTTCTGTGTCTGTAGGTGTAATTTGTAATTGAGAGGGAGGAAACAAAATACTTTCAGGATGGGGTTTGTTGTGGTTGTGCAAGGGAACAGATACAGACGTACTACTACTGTTTCATGTGAAAAAAAAAAAAAGTGGTGGGACTTCATTCAGTGTTCTCGAGGAATTCAGTGCTCGTGTTCACCCTCCTGGACCACTCTGCTTTGCAGTAAGTCCAGGACAGGCACTCAAAGCTGGCAGATGACTCTGAGAAACGAACCAAAGTATTTGGGGAATGGGTTTTTCAAGCATGATGTTTGTGCCTTACTGGAAGGAATTGCTCAAATGAAGTTCAGGTCTCTCAGTACAGGAATTGAGCGGGATGGATTAGACCTCAGCATGCTGTCTGTGCAGAGCACGGATTGATTACTGCTCCTTGCAGTTTACATGATTCGTTTGCTTTTTATGCTGATCTTTTTTGTGTTCAACTCAGAACTTAATTTGCAGAGAAGATTGCAAAATGAGCTTTGCCTTGATAATTGCTATGGCAATCATTTTAAACTGTGTAAGGAGGCTGGGAGAGGGTGGAAGGCTTTCATTCTTACTGTTGTAGTTTCTGTCCTTAAATACTGGGTTTTCCTGAGCTTTTATTCAAAAGGGCTTAGGCATTTCCTGAAATATTTTGGCACCACTCGTAGGCTGTAAATATTATCTATCAGATTAGAGAAAATCCAGTTTGGTATTTTCTTTTTTCTTCTTCTTGTCTTTACAAGCCTGCTCGGTGCTTACTTGAAACTCCACAGCACCGTGTATTTCATTTCGTGCCATCCAGCCAACCAAATCAGGCAGCAGCCTTGTTTTCTGTCACCTTCCTTATGTCAGAGGCTCCTTTTGTGCCTCCCAGGATGTACAAGACAATGGTGCATGGACAGATGCAGATGGTTCTGAAGTAGCTCTGCTGGTCCTTCATGCTGTGGGGACACAAACCAGTTGGGTCTCAGAAGTCCTGTTGGAGAACCATATCCAAGCTGGTGCCACCTGCTCTTAGCACTACCTTCTGTCCAGGCATGCCCATGGCTTCTGGAGCCCAAGCTGGCCCGTGTCCCTGTAGCTTGGGGTGGAAATACAGATCTTTAGTGACAGGTGGCACTGACCAGGTAGACATGGTCTCTGACGAGTACAGCATGGCACAGACAGCAGTTGAAACCCACTTCCAGCATGGTGGTAACCTATTCTGGAAGACCTGCTTCTGTGATCCCTTCGGTGCATTTTAAGAAGCAGCTTCCCATCAGGAAGTTTGGGATGCTCGGGAGAAAATAGAAATTCATTAGTTCTAGCAGTAGGTACTGACATCTCATGCATGACCCAGCTTAATGTATTTTTAGCTTCTTCCAGCATCTGTTTCTTGCAGAGGTCACAGTGCTCCTCGATATGAGCACCCATTTTCTAATTAAGATCCTCTATCTGCATCGCTGGGCCTTTTAGCAGATTTGCCACTTCAGACCTGTCTCTAATCACCATGGAGATGAAGAGCAGCCATAAGCACAGCCAAAGACAGGCACTGAAATCCTTCCAGCATAGCTCATCCACCAGCCCTTTTGGGACCTTACAGACATCAGATGAGCCACTAAGGAGACAAAAGCAAGGTGTGACTTCTCTGGACTGTGAAAGAGGCCACAATGCGAGGCTGGGGGTTATCCCTGGGTGAAGAGCAGCACCCTGAATTTCTTGGGGGGGTTACCACACGCCCAGGGTGCCGCAGGGCTGGGAGGTGCCCTGGGCTGCGGGAGGGTGCCGATTGCCTCCCGCTGGGGTAGGCCGTACCTCTGCAGCGACTTGCTGGAGCCCTGCAAGGCTGCAGACAGACGTGGGGCTTTCTGGTCGATGAGTCAGGTGTGCACGTGTGATTTGGAGCCTCTGGAAGGCTGCTGTCTGCTGGGGAGCAGCTGGTGGGCTCCGCTCTGGCTGAGAATGCTGTCGTCAGGCTGGGCTGAAAATGCAGATTTGCAGGCAATGGATTTTGCTCTGCCTTCCGCTGTTTCACTGTCTTATTTCCTTGACATGAAACAGATGAAATGAAACAACTTTTTCTGCAATGTTCTACTTTATTAAAATCTCTATGCAGTGTACAAGCTGGCGAGGTAAGTGGTCCCTTGAAAGACTAATGCAGTTTTCTTATTATACTTGGACGACAGCCTTCCTACCTCGCTATTCTTGGGAGACAGCATTCACGTCTCACTCAACGCAGCAATTCGCAGGATTTCAGTGGGGGAAGTTAGCCAACAAACACGACACTGGGTTTTGGCAGTTTCCACAGGTCATTTCAGAATTTGGAGAATCCCTTCAATCCATAGCTTAAATTATTAAGTATAATCTAAAGAGGAATTGGCTCAAACCTACAAGGTCTCGCTGGATTCGTGGACACTAATTCAGGCATCAGCTGATCTGTGGTACGTGTCGACTATGTGAAAATCATGTTGGTTACTTAATGCCCACTACTGAAGAGAAAGAAAGCATTGGTCCAGTGTTCACAGATAATGATCCAGGCATTTCACTGAATAGCAGAGCTGCAAGTTACCCCTTAAATTGTAGCTCATCAGTGTGCTGGACTACAAACTGATTTACACAACAGCCATAAATATTATATATTTCTAAATATATTTCTAAGTATGTTTATAACACAGGGAAGAAGGTAGTAATATAAAAACATGTTATAATACCACCACATAAGGTATAGTAAAAAGTTCATCTGGAAAACTGGCTAAAATTTATGACGTCTCTGCTCAGGAAAGAGGGATATAAACTGGAGACTGGAAATGTTATTTCGTTGAGGACCCTAGAAGAGCTTGGTTTGTTCAGCCTAGCAAATCGAAGGCCTATGATCACTCCCTATGAGAGAAAGGAGGAAGAGCAGTTATTCAAGCTCCAACTTTGGCACAAGAACACAGATATAAACTGGCTCCAAATGCATTCAGGCAGGAAATTGGAAGAGGTTTCAAACCATCAGAGGTGTAAGGCTCAGCGGCAACCTGCCAACAGGGAGAGTGACGGGTGAAAACCCAAGACGGAGCTCCATAAAGTACAAGGTGATTAGACAATGTGGTTTCTTGTACTAGCAGTCAGCTACACAGGGTGGCCAGGAGGCTCCCGTGGACTCTAATCCCTCTTGGATTGGACCTCAATGAGTTGTCATCTTATGGCAGAAGAGGGACTTGTCATTTGGAAGATACAGATGGTAATGGGAGAGGTGGCTGTACGGGAGGCGAGGCAGAAGCTTGGAATGTGAGCTTTGAGAAATGCTCTTTTTCCTGCCTGCTGTTCAATGGTCGAATAAAGAAATAAGTGTGAAAGTCCAGAAATGGGCAAACACCACTAGAAACATGTCCTCAGCAAAGCAAAATCCCAGACCCGGCCTGGCTGCAAAGACGGGGGAAGGCAATTTCAGGAGCCAGTTTGTCTGCTGGGGCTGGCAGTGCGACAGCTGATCCTCCTTGCACTGACGTAAGTTTGAGGGCAGATGCTTAGAAATAAGTACTTTTATGATGTGTTTTTCACATTTTTAGGCAAGGCATGTGTAAATACATGTGAATGCGCAGCCTCGAATTCCTTGAGCCTGTGGCTTGGAGAAATCCAAAGGGGTTATAACACGCCAGTTTGAGTTTCTGAATACAAGGGATTTTTGAGGATTTCTGTCTTTATTGTGTCTCAATAATAAGAGCAGCTGGTTATGGGCACAGATTTCCAATTAAACAAAGGATGGGTCTCTACTTCAGCTGCAGTGCGGCTTTCCGTATGGCTTGGGCATGCCAGCATTCGAGACCCTTGTATGTGCCATAAGAACTTAATTCCCTCTTGCTGTCAGCACGGTTGCTCTGATTGAGTCCCATAAAAAAGTTACGAAAATCTGAGCTAAAATTATATCATGAAGGTTCAGGGGACCATTTTCCTCTAATGCAGCCATTGGAGCTTGGACCTTGACAGCTTTGAGGTGGTGTGAAACTCGTAGCTGTCACAGGGAATTCATTCAGGGGCTAACATAAGCGTGGATTCCTCTTCTGGATCTTTTGCAATACCTATAGCAAGGGCTTCAGTTATAAAACCTCCAAACTTTATCGGTTGTTGCTCAGGTCACGAAGTGAGGAAAGGAGAGCAGAGGTGAACCGACACTGAACGTGCATTTACACCTTACCTAAAGATACCCACTTTCACCACCTCGGTGTTGTAGAAAGTACATTATCTGGGCCAGTCATCTCTGGGGGATGTGTGCCTCACTTGTGCCTGTGTGTCACGGTCAAGTGCATTTTACCTTCTCGTCCTTTCTTGAGTCCTGTAAGTTCGGTAAACTGTTTCACTCCTCAAGAGACTAAAGTCTTGCATGCAGTAAGGAAGGAACAAGGCAGACCAAAGCAACCCTGTGCCCCAAGCCTGCATAGTAATGGGGAGCAGATTAATTTACGGCCAGGTAGAGAGGCAGGACAAAAGGCCCATAAAGAGCTCTACCTTCCTTGGTAGATCCTGATCCTGAGAGCAGAGCACGGTGAATGGGAAGTTGAGGGTGCCGAAGAGGAGCTGTAGCTCATGTACGCTGGTGCCAGAAGCTGCAGCCGCCTCTCGTTCTGCCCCCCTTGCACACGTGCACGCTGTAGTATTTTACCCAAAAGCTGCATTTCAGCACATTTTTAAAAGCTCTCCAATTTCACTTTGAGGTAGCGGTAAGTCCATCACCTCCCCGGTGAACTCTTTCGGTATCTAAATAGCCTGGCAGTTAGCGGCTCTTATTTCAAGGCTGGAGCTGTCTAAATCCAGCCTCCAGGCATCGGACCGTGCCGAATGCTTCCCAGATGGATGAGCCGCAATCCCGCACACAAAACGCTTTTTCCATGTGCCGTGCCGGTGCTGCCTGACGTGGGGGCAGCTGGGGCAGGTTAGGAGATCCCGGAGATACTCCCTCTGCCCTGGAGCAGAGCGGATGGAGGAGGTGTGAGTGCATCCCGTGCTGGCAAAAAAAAAGCAAACAGCCAAAACCGCGTGTCTGGGCTTTTGCTCGGTTTCTGTGTCCTGGGGTGTTTGCCTGATCGTGTTGAGCTGATGGAAGAAGTTAAAATTATTTAATCCTTGAACAACCTTGTTACCAGGAAGGGAATCGGCTTCTTCTGGTGGGCTGTGGAAACAAAACCACGCACCTGACGTGTTTTGCTCTTAAATTTGAAGTAGCTGTCTGGTTGTCAGCAAAGGTTAAGAGGCTGGGGTAAAGCAGGGAGTGGAAGAGAAAACAGGAAAGACTTGGAGTGCACAATATAAACCTGTCCTGGAGCTTTATTTCAGCGTACAATTACAGCTGTCCCTTGTTACAGCGTTATCCTAGCATGCTGCCCTGTGCCTTATAAATACAAGAGCATTTTAAGTGGCATACCCAGAGGAATTCTCAGCCATGATCAATGCCGCAGATGATCGTTATAATTGCTGGTGCTCCAGGGGACTGTGAATGGTGCAAGAGCGGCTCTGCCGGTCAGTACCTTGCAGCACAAAGACCACTCTCAGATGCTTTTCAAAGCGCCGTTTCTGGCTCCTTTTATTCCAAATTCAATTTCTGCTGAAAAAGAAAAGTCATGGCATGTGTTTTCAGAAGTCCAAAACTCGCGGGTGCACGGCCTTCATTCAAATGTTCTTCTTTGATGCCAGCAGGAAGCGATGTTTCCGCGGGATCTCTTACAGACCAAGAGCTGCTCCAGAGGCTTGGCAGCAGTGGATGTCACTCTCAACTGGTGAGCAGCAGCGCTCAAACGCCTCGGCTGCCGTTAGCCCTGGGAGAGGAGCACGCGGAGAGCTGCAGAGCGTGCCAGAACAAATAGCGCTTAGGAAAATGTTTTTTTCCCTTTGTTCCCTGCCTTTGTCCCTGCGACTCGGGAGCGGGTTTCCCAGAGCAAACCCAGCGTTGCGGGACGCCCGGCGCCGGGGATTGCATCCGCCGCGTGCCGGCACACAGGCGTGTTCACAGAGCCGGGGGTGACAATGGTCTTCTCCCAGCCAGGGCTGTGGGGTCTCAGGGGGGACCCTGGCACGCTCCCGGGCTGCGTGCCTGGCTGCAGCCCCACGCTCAGCAGACCCGGCCAGCGGTTCCCACTCTCCTCTCCGTTTCAGAGCATCTGGCCTGGCTACAAGGATTGTTTTGCTTCAAGAAATAAATCAATGCTTTGTATCCTTATGGCTACAGAAAAGGAGAACGTGCCAGACTTGGGCCAAAGCACACTGAACCCGTTTCCCAGTTTCACATTCGCTATCATCTGTGGAGCTTGTGTGTGAGCCTACGTGTAGGAGAACTTGCCACGTTTTGCAGACACATTGAGAGGTTTATTTGCGTTTGTCTTGTTTGGGCTTCCCCCCCCCCCTCTTGTTTTCCCAAGGGAGGCCGGCAGGGATGAGAGAAATACTCAAGACACCAGATTCAATTTTAAGTGCTAGGTGTAAAAGATCATTTAATGCCTGATGTGCTGTTAAATAGCCGGCTCTGGGGAGGAGCGGGCGAGCTGCAGGAGCAGCCCTGCTGGCCTGGGCCAGCACAGGCTTGTCGGAGCTGCTGTCCGCCTTCCTCCCGCTGCAGCCAAAGCTCCTGGGAGCACACATGGCGAGCCGGGGGACAGGGCCACGAGCGAGTGTCCGCACCCACGTGCCCCGGCGGCCAGCGCTCTGCACAACACTGCACGAGCAGCTCCCCACGCCAGCATTGTACATCCCCGGGTGGCTCGGGATGGGATGCTTGGGCTGTGTGCCCCCCGGCATGGTCCCAGGGGAAACGATGCTTTCTTGGGCACAGGGCGATGTCGGAGAATGCTGGCGTGCCTGGATTTTGAACGGACTCCGCTGTGTGATCATTTACTGTGCTGGGCAGTGGTGGCTGATCCACCGAGGTCCCCTTCTTTGAGGACATCTGTGTTCAGGCACTCTGCTGCACCCCGGCCAGCACGTACTGCCCTCGCAGGGCTCTTTGCAAAAGCCTTGCATCTGGTTTTGCAGTTTGTTTGGTTTCAGGAAAGCCAGGCGGGATCACCCAGCTGGATGTGCCGGAGCTGTTATGGCTGAGCAAGTCGGCACCCATCAGCTGAGCCGCGCCAGGACACCTCGTGCTCCTTTGTAGTCCGTCCCAGCCGTACAGTCATCCCAAACAGCCCGGTTTGGTGGGTGCTTTCGGTAGGGGTGTTGTACTGGGGATGAGTACAACCGAATGTTACTTCCCGACAGCAATTCGTGGCATAAGAAACATGGTATTTCCCCTCCGCCAGCCTTTAATTCATTGATCAAAGAGATCTTTCAGCAATGGCTTAAATTCAGAGCTTGTTTGCAAACTTCTCCTTCTAGGAGAAGGTGTAAGACTTCCCTCACAAATACGCTGGTGTGGGTTTTGTCTTTGGTCACCCCTGGGAGTGCCAGGAGAAGCTGCAGTCTTGCCTTTATTTAGCAGGGACAGGGTAGATTTGTAAACTGTCAAAGTTAAACTGGAAACACACCCCAAATGTAGGAAGACTGCAGAACACAAAGGCATTTGTAAACTAATGTAATTACTTTCCTCAGTGCCTTTGAATAAAGTTGGCTTCACTTTAAAGGCTTTTTCCTACCCTTGTTTTACATTATGTTCTTTCCTCTCTCCTGGTTTCTTTCTTTTTTAATTTCTGTCTTCCCACCCTCCCCTTTTAGCTCCAAGCAGCTGTTGATTTCCACAATGTGTATCAGTTTTTGTTAGCAAACCTTGGTGTTTGGACCTTTTCCTTTCGAAGGTGAGAATAACACCCTGGGAAGATGGCTATCTCCTGTGCTGGTTTCTCGCGGCACAGAGCCCGTCCGAGCACTTGGAAGACCTCCCTTGTGGCAGGACAGGGCTTGCCCGGCCAGTTGAGGTGCCACAGCAGCCACAGCCCTGCCTGGCTGCCAGCACACTGGCCAGCCTGTCCCCGTGGCATTGTGACATTGTCTGAAGCCTGACTTTAACTCAGCCTGATGTTTTCCAGATCCTTCTGGGGTTTCTCCCATCCAGATATGAGCAGAGGTCACAGTGAAGAGAAGCAAGTGGGCAAACTGAGGATGAAGCCCAGCCTGGCCCCACACATGGCTCCTGTGTGTTATTGATGCTTGTTAAGATAATCGGGACTGGAGCCGATCTATTGCAAGGGGAAATGGCAGGATGTGGCGCTGCTGTGTTGTACAGCAGAAGTATTTAATAATAAAACAGTTAAAGATACAGCACGATTTAAAGGGAAATGTTATCCGTGCTGGGTCGTTGCCCCACGTTGTTTGCCTTATCTGGGTGCAGCTCATGTTGCAGAGCCTGTAAGGTCAGTGAGGAGCCGTCTGCCGGTGCTTGGGGGGGTCTGGATCAGGCCCTTTGGCCGCAGCGGCCCTGCAAGGCTCCCTAGCTACAAAGGCTTGTGTGTGCTCCGAACTGGAGCTGGATGAAGGAGGAGTTATTTTAATGGAAAACAGTGACCTTTTGTACAAAAGCAAAGTGCAGACTGAACAGTTCTAGTTTTTCAGCAAGTTAACATTTTCCGTGGCCCTTTTTCTGTGAAAAGCCAGATCGATCTGAGAATCCTGCATTTCATTTTTTTATTTTTCCTTATTCATGAGCCTTCTGACTGGGCTCTGCCAGCCCAGCTGCCAGCCACTCACTGGTGGGGTTGGAAATGCTGTCAGTGTGACACCCCTGACCCCCCCAGACTTGGCTCTCCCATCCAGGGAGCTGGGTGCATCCCGGGCAGACTGGGTGATGGACAAGAGAGTATTGGCATGAGCCTGGTTTCACGTCAGCCTGGGCAAGGGATGCTTTCTGCTCTTTGTCTTTACTCTGGATGGACCTCCTGGGATGCCTCAGGTGAAAGGATCTGTGCATCCCCCTGGTTCAGGTTTGTCCCCAGGAGGGATGTAAAGGCAACAGCAGAGGAAGCCATTGACAGGCATAAGGAAAGGGGTTTCTCCCCATGAGATGTCCCGCAGGCACAAGGTAAGGACTGGCAGCTGCGTCGGCTCCATTCCCTCCATGAGCACCACTGCGTAAGATCCCCTTGGCTGATGCAGATCCAAAGCAAACCCTTTTGGGTTATTTCAGGCAGTAAAACACAGGTTGGAGCCTGTTATATTTATTTTGTTTAACTTTTCAAACCAAATCGCCCATCCCTGCCGTGCTATGTTGCCGGTCTGATGGGAGCCGGTTCCTGTGGACCTGCTGAGCCTAAATGGAAAACTTCCCAGCGGAAGAAAGGATAGAGCTGGGCACGCAGGGCTCTGGGAAGGCAGTGCCCAGGCTGACGAAGGAAGAACTCAAATCCCTGCTTTTCGCCCAGGGGGAGCGTCCTACGGCCCATTGCTCTAGGGACCGGAGCAGCCTGATGGAATTTGGCGGCTCTTCAAATGAAAACAGTCATTTCTGGTCTCCACCAACTTCAAGGACTCAGTGGGGAGAGAAAAAAAAAATCTTAATTGCCAGAAATACAAACACAAGCTAACCAACTGGAGCGCAGGGGAGAGCGAGCAGCCTGTCTGCACGTGGGGAATTTGGCAGGAGAAGTCAGCAGGCGTCCGTACCAGCCGGGAAGGCGCAGCGTGGCAGGGGGTAGCCTGGCAGCCCAGGAGAAGGTCTGGCAGCCGGGGCATCGCCAGGAGATTTTCAGCTGCAAGCTCTGCTGTGGACTAGCTGGATGAACTCGGGGAGCTCGTTTAACGTTGTTACGCTGCAAGTAGTCCTTTCCAGTGCATGTATTTGCTACCTCGTGTAGCACGTCATGAGAATTTAAGTGTTTTTAATGTGCTTTGATGTCCCGGGATGAAGGATGCTTTATAAATGCAAAGTAAGTATTCTAATGTATGTAGTTTGTTTTCTTTTTAACGGAACAAAATACTTAGCAGCCTTTCTTTCTTTGACAGTTTCCATAGCTGGTGGGTCTGTTTCTGCTGTGCCTTAGCAAAACAAATTTAGGGTTTCACAGCGGCATATGCTCGGCGTGTTCCTCAGCTCCATGACCTGAACGGTTCCCTTGTCGTCAGCACTGCAGAGTTACACGCTGAAATCTGCTAAAAATCTCCCTTTCCGCAAAACCTGATGATGGGGAAAGGTGGATGTTAGGGTTGGTTTGGAGGGGAGCCATAAAATAAGAGGAAAAGTGACTGCAAGCACTGGAGTAGCTCTGCTCATGAGTAGCTCTGAATGAGACCAGGGAGTGAGCTGCGTACAGAGTCTTCCTTGAATAATGCTGAGTTTGGATATTAATTCTGGAATAAAAAGTGATTTCTTCCTGTTGGAGGTAAGTCCCAGGATGAGCCACCCCCAACAGCCTGCGAGCCCATGGGTGAGTTCCCCTGCCAGCCAGCCCCGTGTGACCTGCCTCTGCATCCCCGTGCCTCTTGGTCACCCATGGTAGCTTGTCATCCTGCAGATGCTGTGGGGTTGTGCAGGCAGAGAGAGCTTCTCTGGGGAAAGCCAGCCCAGGTGGTGCTTTCTAGGCCAAAGCCCAAAACATACAGTGATGGAAAAAGCTGATCAGAAGCCCCTGCAAAGCAAGTGTCATTTGGGAAAAGCCCTGTGAAAGCAATGCGGCCCCACTGAAATGAAATGCTGTGGTGTCTGAGAGCCGAGGGAGTGTCTCAGGGGGGGTCATCCCACCATGGCAAAGGCAGAAAGCTGTATGCACTGGCTAAACACTTTGCGTCTCTCTAGCCATGTGCAGATTTAAGGAAGCCATCCAGCCCTCTGCTCCTGCCTGAGCATCCAGAGGCTGCATATTCCTGATACCAGCAGAGCTTTCCCTTAACTTTACGTTCCCCTGATTCCTCCTCAAGCTATTCAACATCACTGTGGCCAGTTTGGAGTGGATCTTCAGCCAGTGAGTCCCATCCAGGTTCCTGGCCCGGCCCTTGAGTACACATCCCAGGTGTGGCAGTCGGAGGAGAGACGCTGGGGTTCAGGGTGTGCTTCCTCTCCGGGCTGCCACCGGGCTCCTGCCTTTTTAATAGCTGGTTTTAATTATACTCTCTGAGACGAAAGAGAAAAAAACCAAGCCTTCCAACAGATTTTATCTGCTGTTTATTTCCACAAATTGCTGCAGAAAAAAGCCCGGAGGGTTTTGATGGAGGTGGAGGCTGCGATAGCCGGCAACACGGAGGCTGCCGGGGCGCAGCCTTTTTAACCTCCCTGCAGAGGCAGGTGCCGACACATCCCCGCAGCTGGCGAAACATGCTAACGCTATGGAGGCTGACCGAGCAAACGGTAACGAGCTCCGCCACCTCGCCGGGGCTGCCACCCCTCTTTCTCGGCGGAGAAAAGGCAACGAAACCAAAGCAGCGCCTGGCTGCGTCTCCCCGCTCAAAACCATTGGGAAGACCTGTTTCTGGCTGGCTCCGGGAATGGCTGCTGGCCAGGCGTGGGGGCACGGGCTCGCCCAGGGAGCCCCACTGCAGTCCCCTCTCTTGCTTCGTAGGTGCACCAGTACTACAGCTGCCTGCCCGAGGACAAGGTCCCCTACGTCAACAGCCCGGGAGAAAAGTCTCGCATAAAGCAGCTTCTGCACCAGCTGCCGCCGCACGACAATGAGGTCAGTAACCAAAAAGCGTCCTTGGACGTCTGTCGGCACTGCAGGTGGGGAGGGGTCTTCTCATGGGGTCGCTCTTGTTGGAAGTGTTGCTGGTCCTTTTTCGGCCCTTTCTGGGTTTTGGGCGGGGATTTACCTGGGAGTTTGCTCGTGTCGCTGTTTTAAGTGCCATGTTGCTCCCTGCGTGGATTGTACTGGAGGTGGGGAGGGAGTTGTTTGTTTCTAAAGTTGAGTTTTTCGAAATCATCTTTCTTCAGTTCTCTGAAATAAAAGCACTTTCTCAGCCCTCAGAGGCTAAACCTGTGTTAAACGTGGATTGAAATGCTGTTGAGATCAGCTAGAGACGGATCCAGAGTTGCAAAAGCCTTTTCCCAAGCACAGCTTCCGACTCGCCTTGGGAGTGGGAGCGTGTGTGCCGGGGGGTGGGGGTTCGCTCGGGCTGAACCTCGTGAACTGGGAGCTGGGAGATCCTGGCAAGCCAACCTTCTCGCCTCTCACAAGAAAGATTCAAGGCAGCAAAAAGGGTCTCATCTTTGACGTCCCATTCTCGGCAGTGAGTACGTTGGCTTCTGGTAGCCCGCAAAATTTGCCTTTGTAAACAAAACTAAAAAAAAAGATTTTCGTGCTGCTTTCTGAAGAAGCCGCTCTGGAAAATATGTGCAGGTAACTTGTTTGATCTCAGTCAGATTTTAACGAGGTTGCCTGTGCGTGCCTGGGTGCCATGGGCACAGCACAGTGCTGCCAGCACCAGGGGAGCTCCAGGCACCAGGCAGGGGCTTCTTCCTGTACACCCTTGGGCCCCAACCTGCCCGCCTGCCTTCCCTGGCAGCTGCTGAAAACCCGCAGCCTCTGACAGCCGAAAAACATAACAATAAATACCCACGAATGCTGCTGCTGCAGCCTGTGCTGCTGCAAGCTGGAGGCACAAGCCTGCATGGATTTTCTGCAAATTGGCAGATTTTGCATCCAGTTTCCCCTTGTGCTCGGTTTTGCTCCTTTGAGAATTCAAGGTGTGTTGGTTCCTCATGTGACTAATCCTGCCTGGCTCCATGAGCCTGCTCTCTAAAGTAACGGAGGCTGGACTGGGAACCGGTGCTCTACACGTGGCCACCTTGGCTCTTCAGTCGTATTCTCCGTCGAGATGCAATCAGCCAAGAGCTAAGCCTGCAGAATGGAAATAGCCAGGACAACCTCAGAGCTTTATAAGCTTTGGGGAAATTACATCGTTCATTATTTGTATCTTTTTATTTTACTTATTTCCTTATTACCTTCCAACACAGAGTTTTTGCTTACGCGTAAACTTGACCCTACACTGGAATAATAGTTGGAGTTCCCAAATAGCTGGAACTCCATCATTTATGCAGGGAAAACCGGCTGTGCTCTTGACATGCTGATAAAACATTTTGAAGCTGCTGTAAGACCTCTACTATAAGGAGGAAGGAGGAAAACCATCAGTCTTGATGCTCAGTCTGGGTGGGACTAGGAGGACCCAACTTCAAACACTTTCCTACAAATCTAGCACCCGAAGAACAACCTTCCTTGTGCCCTTTCTTCTCAATCTCTTGAAATTTTGGCTGAACCACAGGATGGCTAAAGCCCAGACAGAGGTGTTTCTCCAGCCTGCCCTAAGCCCAGGATGGAGTTTGTTTGCATAACCCCCATGCAGAGGTTTGCAGAGCCCATGGGATTGCAGCTGGCTGGCTGGGGAGCCAGGGGCACCCCTAACACTGAGCATCACTTGTGTTTCTTAGGTCCGCTATTGCAATTCCTTGGATGAGGAGGAGAAGAGGGAGCTCAAACTCTTCAGCAACCAGAGGAAGAGGGAAAACTTAGGGAGAGGCAATGTCCGGCCATTCCCCGTAACCATGACAGGAGCCATCTGCGAGCAGGTAAGTAGTGGCTGATGAACTGGCATGAGCAGGGCAGCTTTTTAATCACCAAAATTAAGCAAAGCTCACAGGAGCAGCACCCACCTCATGCAAGCTACAAGCACTGGGGTTCTTTGGGGGGGTGTGTCAAGAACACCCCACAATATTTGATGTGGAGCAGTAACACCAACTTCTGGCCCTGTGCGGGAGGAAAACTGTTGATAACCTGCCCACAAAATGGGGATTAGAAGAGATTAAAAAGGGAGACCAGAAGGGAGCACCTTCTTCTGCTGTGGTTATGGAAGCAGCTGGTTGATGATGGGCAGCAGTGGGCTGGGCAGCAGTGGCTCACCAGCCCCTCATTAAACCCTGGCTTTTCTGACAGTGTGGAGGACAGATCAACGGAGGGGACATGGCCGTCTTTGCCTCGCGAGCAGGACATGGTGTTTGCTGGCACCCTCCCTGCTTCATCTGCAGCGTCTGCAATGAGCTGCTGGTTGACCTGATCTACTTCTACCAAGATGGGAAGATCTACTGCGGCCGGCACCACGCCGAGTGCCTCAAGCCCCGCTGTGCGGCATGTGACGAGGTAAGAGCCAGCTCACCCCTGCTTCTATCCGCTTAAAAGATGTATCTTGCTATTGTTACTACTTGTAGGGATGGTATAAGAGGGTTCCCCTTGCCAACTGGAGGGTATTTTCCTACCATACACCCTGGCAACAGTAGATGTGTTAGCACAGGGAGCCTCTGCACAGAGGCATGCGCACAAAATACGATGGTTTGGCTTTGCCAAGGGTTCATGCAAGCATTTCCTGGGGTCTGAGGTCAGCATCTCAGAGTTTTTTAATTGCAGTCTGCCTAGAGCTGTTCAGAAAGAGGTCCTCATCGACACACAGGGAGCTGGAGAGGCTTTCCATAAGCATTTCCAGCAACGACACACTGCTGTCCTGTGTGATTTTAGCCCAGCTGTGTGTGGTGGTCCTTCTTTCTCCTCTGTTCCCCCAGAATCAGCCTCTGGTGGGATGAGTGCTGTGTTTCCTACAAGATGGTAGTGTCTGAGTACACACTGAGCTGAAGTAGGCTTCAAGAGAGGCGATTAACAGGCTATAGGAAGCTGAACAAATGGAATACAAAACGAATATAGAAAACTGCCTCTGAACGTTTCTCAAGTGTCAATCTCTGTTTAAAAGGCCGGTGAAGGAAATCGTTCTGGCTTTTAAAGTTATGAAAACCATAGTGTGGAAAACCATATGTACTATAAAATACCACGTCCCATCTATGCGAGCGTGTAATAGTAAATATCCAAGGCTATGTGCACTTCAAATATAAGGAACATTGACGTATGTATCCAATTAAATTTGTAACGTTACCAGTAAAAACACAACTCCTAACCATTCGACTGGCCCCATTTCCTTGTGGCTTAGGCTGGGTAATTTTTTTTCATGTACTTTTTATCCTTGCAAATTCTTGCGTAAGTCTTTCATTCTGCTCCTTCTTTAACACGCACTTCTTACCCCTGAAACATCAGGCACTAATTGTGAGAAAGAGTAACTCAGGGGTAAGAAGAGCTGCAAGGGAAAAGCTTTTGGTGTGACTTGTGCCAGGCTGGAGAGCCAGGGAGCAGAGTTGGGCCACTGTTTGCCCCTACAGCTTGGCTTTGGAAGTGGAGATGAGGTGGGGGTGGGAAGTAGAAGCAGCAAGAAAGCATTGGCTGGAACCAGTTCAGATGGCTGTTGCACCAGCCCACTCTTAACAGCATTCTGTGCCTCAGTTTCCCCACTGGTATAGTAACTGCTATCATCTTTATGAGCACACAGGTTAGCACACCAGGTAGGTAGCTTTGTCTTCTCTCCCCTCCAGAGAGCTGCCACCTCTCCTTGTGTTTTCACTCATCCTTTGTACTCGGGTCGGTGTTTCAGAGATGGGTAAATGTGTTTGAGTAAGTGGTGCTCAGTTCTTCAGAAGTCCCTCAGATCAATAGGTTGTATATAAGCGTGTTTATTACCCTGATCGACGACTCCTGCTGATGGATGGGCTTACGAGCACATTACTGTGAGCTCTGCCTTAACACTTTGTAGTCCGTGCACTGAAGTGGTCCTGAGGTATTTGCACTTTAATGGATTTCCTTTACTAAGTGATGGGTGCCCCTGCCGCGAGCCAAACCACGGGAGTTTCCTGTGCAGGGGGGTGGCGGTGGGGTTAGCCCTAAAATTTGGATGAGCAAAGAGGCACAGCTGCCCTGTATGGGCAGGAGACACAAACAATGGTGCTCGTATCCCAGATCCCGTCTCTGACTGACTCTACTCCACATTTATGCTTCCCCTCCCCAGATCATTTTTGCTGATGAATGCACCGAGGCTGAAGGGCGGCACTGGCACAT
The DNA here is from genome assembly GCA_025331215.1 of Actenoides lindsayi. Taxonomy (NCBI): domain Eukaryota; kingdom Metazoa; phylum Chordata; class Aves; order Coraciiformes; family Alcedinidae; genus Actenoides; species Actenoides lindsayi. The sequence goes on along the minus strand of WTSP01007807.1, from coordinate 17,457 downwards.
GAAGCACTTCTGCTGCTTTGAATGCGAGACGGTGCTGGGGGGGCAGAGGTACATCATGAAGGATGGCAGACCCTACTGCTGCAGCTGCTTCGAGTCCCTCTACGCTGAGTACTGCGACACCTGCGCCCAGCACATCGGTAGGTAGTGCCCCTGCCCCCAGCCTCGGGGCAGGAGGGGAGCAGGGCAAACCTCTGCTTGGAAGGTTGTTCCTGGCAATAAAATCTTTGGCAGTGACCTGGGGCTTCATGCAGGACTGGCTGTGGCTGGGGTCTGCCACAGCCTCACAGAATCCGAAGGGGCTCGTGCCCCTCTCGCATCCCACCACAGAGCTAGCAGGGTAGTTTGTTTGGTGAAACCACTACTTGTCTCTTTTTGTGATCAGAGAGGGGAGGACTATCAGAGAGCAACCTCAGGAGCTGTTGCAAGTAGCAAAAGCTTTCTCAGACCTAGTGTAACACACACTTTTTTGCCTTTAAATCTCATCTTCCTATAAACAGCCTGTCTCTTTGAGTCACAGATTCATCCCAACCAAGCTTGCCAAAGAATCCTCATGAGTTAATGATCTACTGACAGAAAGATGCTTGTTCATGAGCCATCGTTATTGGTGTTGTTTCCCTTTTTTAATCAACCTGCAGGTAGATATTATCAGACAGAAAGAAATAACACAGGAGAGTCAACCTACATTTTCAGAACAGTGGTTTAAAATGTATTTCATTCTGGGGTCTAGCTGTCCCCCCAGCAGTCTGGGGGTGGTAAACCAGGCAGGCTGGGAAGCCGCCTGACCGCTCTCCCCAGTCCCGTTTGCCACTTGGCTGAGCATTTGCATGCACTCGCAGGCAGGCAGCCCTTTCTTTGTCCGTGGAGGTGAGCTCACGTGTTCTAATATTTCATAGGCTGCAGGGAAAGAAAAAAACAAAACAAAACAAAACAACCATTTTGCTCTTGTGCAGCAGCCAGATGGCTTGCAGGGGAAAATCGGGTCTTCAGCAAAGTACTTGGAGGACGTGTTCACTGTGACCTGCAGCACATCCTTCCTGAAATCTCAGCTGCAGGATGGTGAAGAAGCAGCTGCTAATGCTTCTTGCATGATGCCTTCTCTCGTGCTTCCCCATCTGCTGTCCTTCCCTCTGTCCATCCGTCCAGAGCCTGCTGACTTTCAGGTTTTGGGGGCAAAATGCCTGTTTCAGAGCATATCTGCACATTTCTAGCAAAGGAAGGGACTGCAGCCATTTTGCTGCAAGTTGCTCATAGTAGTCACGGGGCGTTGTGCGTAAGTGCTGAATAAATAAGAGGTAAGTGCATCTTTAAGACTTGTAAGGCTCGGGAAGCCGAGGCTTGGAGTAAGGAAGCTGTGTTCTTCCTCTGCAAGATGGCTTCAGAGCACTGAAGAAGGAGCTGATAAAATACCACCACCACCATCACCAGCTTGTCTCTCATTTCTCCACAAGTGTAGCACTCCAGTCTACATATAAAACCATTTCACTCACTATAAGGGAAGGAGAAGAAAAAAAAAAAAAAAAAGCCCAATTACACTAAAGCAGATTTGTCTTGGAATAAAACGGACCATTAATGTCCTGTTCATTTGTAAATTATCCGGCAGCGTTCATTCATCCGGCCCCCGCAGCGACGTGGCCGGGGTGGGTGTGCAAACACAGGCTGGTCACACGTGCGGTGCAGCACCCCCGGTGCTGGCCAGCCCACCAGCTTCTCAGGTAACCGGGGCTTTTGCCGTGAACAGCAGCTTAAACAAGTGAATAAACATTATAACTGAAACCTCGGGAGCTTTGCTCACGGCTCTGAGCAAGAGTGAAGGGGCCCCAGTAGCCAAAATAAAGTTAGGATGAAGCCGCGGTAGCAGCGAGGGACAGGGATGTCATCTGCTCTGTTACATCTTTAACCAAGACAGCACAGATTCCTCATTATAGTTCTGTTGGAGGCGTTTTTTGTTGTGTTTTTTTTTTTTTAAATAAGCAGTATGTTATTGCTTTGACTTCAAGGACTTTATGGAGAACTTCTTGCATTCCTTTACTTTATGATCGGAAATATCCCCATTTAATATGGAATAGCTTGAGGCTCAGTTCCGCTGCCCTTCCCAACTTTGAGTAACTCCCAAGCAAAGCCTGCAGCCTGCAAGGAATTAGGAATGGGCTTAACTTCACACATCAGAGAAACCCCACTGAAGGGCTTCTGAGAGCATCACTTACGTGCGTGTCGCTTACAGGGGACACGCGTGTTAAGTGAAGTGATGGACGTGGGCTGACTGACGCTGTGTGTTCTTCCCCCCAAGGTATTGACCAGGGCCAGATGACGTACGACGGCCAGCACTGGCACGCCACCGAGACCTGCTTCTGCTGCGCCCAGTGCAAGAAGTCCCTGCTGGGACGGCCCTTCCTGCCCAAGCAGGGGCAGATCTTCTGCTCCAGGGCCTGCAGCGTCGGTGACGACCCCAATGGCTCCGACTCCTCCGACTCGGCTTTCCAGAGCGCGCGAGCCAAGGAGTCCCGCCGCAGCGCCAAGATCGGCAAGAACAAGGGGAAGGGCGAGGAGGGGGCACGCAGCCCCTGCAACCAGCTGCAGGTCACCTCCAACCGCCTCTCCACCGACGTGGACCCACTGTCCCTGCAGATGGATTTGCTGAGCCTGGCCAGCCAGACGCCGAGTCTCAACAGGGAGCACTTGTGGAGGAGCCGGGACGAGCTCTATCACTACGGGAACAAAATGGAGCAAAGTCAGTCCCAAAGCCCTTTGCAGCTTCTCAGCCAGTGCAACATAAGGACCTCCTATAACCCCAGCCAGGTCCCGGCCTCGCAGACAGATTTATGGGCGAAACATTTCAGCAACCCAAAGAGGAGCTCCTCGCTGGCGATGAAGAGCCACAGCGGCAGCTTCATCCAGGACTGCAGAGAGGACTACTACTCGGGGAGGCTTCGCTCGCAGGAGAGCTACAGCGACATGTCCAACCAGAGCTTCCCTGAGACCAGAGGAAGCCTCAAAGTCCCCAAGTATGAAGAGGAAGAGGAAGGCGGGATGGCAACGCCGCAGTGCCGCACCCGGCACCCCATCAATGCCCTCAAGTTCTCACAGGATCTGACACCCACCGAGCAGACTCCCCGTGGCTCCATGGAGTCCCTCGCGCTCTCCAACGCAACAGGTACGTCACCTTGTGCTCCGGGTCGGTGCCGTGGTGGGTGCTTTCCCGTTACGGGGGTGACTGGCAGCTTGGGGACCACCACGGAGTGCCACAGGCTTGCCAGCCCAGCCCCGGTGTGACTGGCAGCTCCCTCTGCTTGCTTGTTTACCAAGCGCAGGGCTTTAGCAGTGGCTGGCTTTTCTGTGTGCCTCAAAACAAATGTTTTCAAGCTCTTAATCCTCCCTTTTGTGAAGAGGGGAGAAAAATCAAGGCCAGCTGCTATCGCAGAGGCAGATTCCAGCTTTCAGAGCTTGAAGAACTGCTGTCAGCTGCTGTTGAGGGCTAAAAGTATTTTTAAATGCTTTGAAATATGCCCAGTTAAACCCTTTTACATGTCATGCAGTCCTTGAGTGTGTTGCTAGTTAAAAGAAATTCCTCCTTCTCTATGTACTTCTCTTTTTCTCCTCTTCCTCAGTCCTCTGGTAGAAGCTGCAGAGAAAAGTCAGGCAAGACGCTTGTCCTGTCAGGCCGATCCCATTTCTCACGAGCACATCCCAGGGTAGTATTTCTCAGTCCTCTCGTCCCAAATGTGTTTGGGTTTCATTTTGCGGCTGCAGGGATGGGTGTGCATGCACGGACGTGTCTGTGACAGGGCTCTGGTCTGCAGCTCGGCGCTGGGGAGGCTCAGCCCCCTGCACACACCATCCTTCTGCAGCCTGCTGCAGTTTGCCTGGCACGGCCATCACTCCACTCCCGAGTCCCTCAGCAGAAAACTCCTCAGAAAAGAAAATACTGAGCATGGTTTTCTCACCAGAGATACTGTCTTGCTTTTCTCCTTGCCACTCTTCTGGCTTTTCTCTGTTGCAGCCAAGCGTTGCAGCAGCCCTCAGGGTGTTAGTACCCAGTCTGCTGGGAGAGGATGGTGGGGATGCACCAGCGAGCATCGCTGGGCCCCCCGAGAGCTGGGCACCGCTGAACCCCAGCCCTGTGCTCTGCCCCGCCTGGACGGACAGGTTTGCTCTGCTACGCCCGTGACTCCTCACCCCGCTCCTGGGTTTCGGTCTGTTTGTTTAGGGAAGCTGCCAGCCTCGTGTCAAGATGTGAAATGATCTCTGTGTTCAGCCAGGATCTCCCTAACCACCAAGTGGTAAAGGAGTGGGGGAGAGGAGAAGCTAAAGCACTGGAGAGCATTTTGCTCAAGCAGCCTCTGATATACATAAAGGAAAAATAGATGTGAAATGGCGAGAGAGTTGGGAATTGGTCTCCAAAACAAGGTTTCCCTAAGCAAAGCTCCACGTTTCCAAAGCTGCTCATGTTCTTGAAAACACTTATTGTGTAAACCCCATCAGTACAAAGAGTCTTGAGCAACACTGAGTTCAGATGAGCAATCCCTGAGTATTGGAAGGGGTTGTTGCATGCTTTGGAGCTGAAGTGTAACAAGTTATTGGGGATACAGGTCAAGAGACGGGAAACGTGGCACGGCCTCCATATCAGAGTGAAAATCATTCCACCTTTCATTTTAGAAACCCCTTTATAAAATGCTGGGAGGGAGACCTTCCAAAGGCATCCACCCCCCATACGTAGCCAAAGTATGAATTTTCTTTACGGGCAGTGCCTGCTTTAACAACTCGCTTCTTTCCTGCTTTCTGGAGCAGATGCTCAGCGTGATGGGGCTTGCAGCACATTTAAGTAGTTGCTCTGCAGAGTAGGGTGATAACGTTTTTATTAATGTGTAAAATTCTAATAATTTTCCTTGCTCTGGGACCTGGCTCAGCACAAGCTGAGGGGCACTGCGGCAGTAACAGGCAGCTCCCTGAGGGCCATGTGTGCAATTACGGAAGAGAAAATTATCATCCCATTTAATTGGCAGCGTTTTGAGGACAGGGAGATTCGGTGACCTGGCTGAGGTCTGCAGGAGAGCAGGTTTTGGGGCAGGAGGTGTCAGGGAGCAGCACCCCACTGCCTGTCTTTCCTCATCCCCACATCCATTGCCCCGCAAAGCTCCCCCCAGCGTAGCCTGGGGGTCTGGCTCGCCCCATGCCCTCCACCTCGCATGCCCCAGCTCTGCTTTGCCAGAAACTCCTGGGCATCACCTACAAGGTCCCTTTGAGCTACTGATGCTGCACAGTTGCTCCACCTTATAAAGTGAAATAATTAACACAGCATCCATCTGACATTTTATGGCATCGCAGAAAACATTCTTTTTTTTTATAGGAAGCTGAAGGGCAAACAGTCCCTGACCTGCAGAACACCCATTAAAAGCTGGCCCCTCCCTGGCAGCAGATTTCACTGTGATGTTTCTATTACGATGTAACTACTAATTAGCTGGAGATGTCAGTAAAAGCAGATAAGTCTCGGGGTGTGCAGCGGTAGTCCCTGTCCTCTGGCCACCTCTCATGAGGGTAGGATCTTGGCTCTAGAATATTTCTAACGCATTCAGTGTCAGACCAAGGGCCACCCATGTGGCAGATCAAGACCTGTGTGAACTCAAGTTTCCTGCAAGACCCCAGGTTTTCAACTTACCAGCTGGGCTCTACTTAATTGCTTTAAAGCCAATTCCTTATAGGTTAGTAAAGAGGGGTGACACCATGCTAATCCTGGGCTCTTCCCATGCAGTGCTTAGTTGTCCTCGCTGTCTCACCATGGGTAGCAGGACACCAGCAGACACTTGACTGGCAGAGGTGGCCGTGACCCTCCTTGTGTTCTGTTTCAGGGCTTGAATTAGATGGGAGTGTCTCTGCTGTCCTCTGGTTTGTGCTTGTGCAATTGCCACAAATGCTGATGTGATTTAAACACATCCACTGGCAAAGGGCAGAGTCTCCTGCTGGTGGAGGGCATCCCTCCTTTCCTCCCATGTTTCTGTTTGAAAATCCCTTTTCTACCATCAAGTCTCCAATCTGCTACAGCTTCTTGGAGACCGAGCCCTCTTCCTGCCCAGCATGGCCATTAGATGGGGAGGCAAAGAGCAAAACATTTCCCAGCACGTTTTCCAAGAGAGAGCTCATTTTTGATGATTTTATATTATCTTTTATATTATTTCCTTTGGCTGCTTTTATTTCTTTTTTTTTTTTTTTTCTTTATGGCATTAGCAACACTACAAAACAGTGAATGCTGTAGCCATGTTTACACTATAACTCCCTTCATTAAGCAATCAGGACAATTCTAAGATGGATTTTTTCCAGGGAGCTTTTCTCATGAGGAGGAGCCTGATCCTACCAGAGGTTAATCACTTCCCAGAAGATATTTGGTCTATCACAGCCCTGCCTCCCACTGCTTGTGCTCTGCCTTGCTCTGCTTGTGCTTGCGTTGCCCTCTAAAAAGGTTTTGCAGGTGCTGTATGTGCCTTGCAGCTGAATTAGAAATCAAGAGCTGATCTCTGCTGATTCCAAGCAGTCATTTCCACAAAAAGCCAGCTGGTCAAATAGCCCACTTAAGAAAGTACCTGCGGGCTAAATGTTGTTCCCTGGGAACAGACTCTTTGTGTGCAGCTTGCAGAGAGCAGGCGTGCTTTGGAGGGTGAAGTTGTGTTGAACAGTGACACTGTGGTACACAAAGGGAGGAATAGACTTTTAAGTATTGCTTCAGAAAATGAGTTAAGGTGAGGGTAAGAGCCTCATCTGTCACAGGCATTAATCCAGGAAAAAAAGATGGTAAACTGGTGCTTTTACAGGGTGGAATGTGATTTCACATGGATGGCACACATTTCTCCTGTCATCTGTGTTGTGAGATGCCCAGAGGTCCCAGATAGCTTCTTTTCCTGGGACTAAACAGCAACTGTGATTTACCCAGAATGCAGAGGCAAAAGCTGTATGAATATGCAGGTGGGTCAGTGCCTGTCCCTGCATGTCTGAGTTGCAGAGTGACCTGACGGCATTGTCCATCTCCTTCCCTCTTCTTCCTCTGCCTGAGGAGCACCTGAAAGGGGCGGTATGGAAGAAAAAGCCCCATTTCTCAGGGACAGGGTTATATTTTCTGGAGGAGCATTCAGTGACCCAGCCTCTCCTGCACTGAGGGCTTGGGAGCAGCTCCTGAACACCCTCAGGGATGGCAGTGAGGAGCTGGGGGGATGTGGGGGCTGGTCCCCATCCCTGGGTCCTCAGTGGCACTACATCCCATGGGTGCTCCTCTCCCCCCAGGCTGGAGAGGGCGGCTGCCTCAGGTGCTTCAGCTGAGTTACGCAAGCCAGAAAATGACACATTGACTGTTCCTGACTTTTTTTTAAGCAAAAGGAGGCTCCCAGCTCTCCAGCGCACTCCTACCACCCTCTTTCCCCCAGACATATAAAACTGCTTCCGAGTTGGAAGATGGCATCCCGGGGGAGGGATTTCTTGCAATTTTGAGACCCAGGTGTGACATTCCCCAGTTCAAGTTGGGTCATTTTGAAACCCACCATGTCAAGAGGTGTTCAATCCCAAACGGCCTTTGCTGAATAATTATAAAACCACCAGGAGCATTTTTTCTCCCCCTCACCCGCCTCTCAGCAGTGGGAGGTTTGGTGTGCCAGCCACGCGCATGCTTTCACCCCTTCCCTGTCACACATGGACGTGCTGAAGCACATGGGGTAAGAACCAAACCAGAGGGAGAGCTGAAATGGATTGTTGGAGGGAGATGTTGTTGGGGAAAGCAGTAGCACATCACCCCTGACCCGATGTGTTGGACATCCTGCCTTGTTTGGGGAAGGCGTAGGAGCTGGTGGTGCAGGTGAGGTGGATTACAGGGGTGCTTCTCAGTTAAAATCCAACCCTTTTCCCAGGCAGCACCCGTGCAGGGTCTTCTTTGAACGAGCTGGACTGAGGGACTGATCGGTGGGAGATAGGCCCTGGCACTCTGGGGCTGGCACACGGGGCACAGCATGGGAGGCTGCTGACACCGCAACCCGCCTGGCCAAGCGCTCTGCTTGCCCCTGAATTGTTTACTTTCCACAATTTCCACTTACATAAGGGTTCTGCTTTATTTCTGCACACCCCGAGGTCGCTCAGAAGTGAGATGAGGCTGAGCTATAAACAAAACCCTGGGCAGGCTGTTTCTCCTTAAGTTCTGTTTTGAGTTCTCGGGGTTGAACTTGAAATAAACCTTGTTTCAGGGGTGGCGGGGTTGTGCCTGCCTGGTACTGTGGGAGAGAGAAGGCTCTGACACAGGGGGTTGGACACAAGAGATGCCACACCGTCCCCTCCCGTGCCTCTGTAGCTGTACTTAAACACTGGCTGCCTGGCCTGGATGCAGGGTTTGGTGCAGGCAGGCAGCTCTCTGGGGCTGAAGCGGTGAGGACTGCGGTGCAGGGGTATATAGTACAGGCTGGTAAACAGAAAGGTGAGAAGCAAGCATCAGCATAGCCCTGGTTGTTGGCAGTCCCCTAAGGCAGGGCGTTCTGCACTCCTCCCAGCGAGGTGAAGCGGCCGGTGCTGTCTCTGCGGTGGGATTCTGGCTGTGGCAGAGCTTCTCTCCGCCTCAGCCCAGCTTCACAGGGAGTTTGATTTAATGGGGGCTGGGAGCTGCTTCCCCTCACGAGGAGCTTCATTCCCAGCCTCACGCCCAGCGCACAATCTCTCCGTGGCCCCTCTGCTGTCATTTGACGAGTGGTTTAATAATTCATAATTAATGTAACTTGCAGCCCTGGTTTAGCGAAGAACACGGTGAGATTTAAGCGCCTCTGAGTGCTTTGTTGTGGCAAGGTTGTAGCAGTGATGCTCACGAAGAATATCTTTGTGCCATCGCTTTGCTTACTCGGTTGTTATTTCCCTTGGCAGTGTTTTAGGGGATAAACATGGTTCTTAACAGGGGTGGGGAAGGACTTCAGAGGGTGTCGTGCAGCATGTTCTTAGCAGACCTTAACATTAACCAGAAACCTGCTTTGTGTTCCTGGCACCGTAGCCAGCTCGAGTTTTATTTCAAACACCCTCAGACGAGCTACAGCTTTCACTTGTGCTCATCCAAAAGACGTGCATTTCCAGTGCTCCAGGGTGAAATATTGAGCCTAGCAGCCCCATGCTGCCAGAACGGCAGCAAAATAACCTGCCGTGTCCATGTGCACCACGGTGCTGGCTCCAGTCTGGCTGTGGGACAGCTGCCGGACTGTACTGGTGGCAGCGGGTGCTATCTCTCCTCTTGCAGTGCAAGAGCCTCTGGGCCAGCCGCCAATAGATGCGCTCGGTGTCTCAGAGCATCTTCTTGCAGAAGGGAAGTCTGGTGGGGTCACCCTCAGCTATGAATCCTTGGAAAGGGCTCAGTGATGTGGTAACAAGCAGCCTGTGCCATGGGCCAGAGCGGGGCTCACGCTGCCCTGGTCAGCCTCAGGAAACAGATTCTCAGGTTTCCTTGTTAGAAAAAATCACCACTCCATGGTGGGGTCTCAACTCGCGTGCTCTTTCTTCCAGGTTAGGGCTCGCTCAGGTTATTAGCTCTGTTCCCAGATGAAACACTTCATTAAGAGGGAGTTGCAGTGGCTGTAAATAAATACTGGTAATTCAAGAAGATTGGGCCTCAATGAACTGGTGTAGCTCTGGAATGGTAAATGACCAGCATAGAGCAGGGTCGGTGCCACCTTCATCCCAATCAGGGCAGCTCTGGACTGGAGACCGGGAGCCACCTTGTCTGTGCCTGGGCATTGGTGACCTTTGAGTGCCCAGGAAATGCTCTGGTGCCAGAGCCTGCCCCAGCCGTCTTCTGCTGCAACTGCACAGGAAGAGCTTTCCTCTTCTCTAAGGTGAAATTTTCCTTACAGGAGTTCAGCAGACCTAGAGAATAATAATCTATTCCCCTCCTCCTCGCAAGTATTTTTTTTTTCCTGTGTTTGAAGGCTGTTACATATTCCCTTCAGCCTTCTCTTCTCTAGACTAAACAAGTCCTGCTCTTTCAAACTTTATTCCTAGGTTCTATTTTCTAGATGAAACTTCTTGGACAAATGGTTATTTGCTGCAGTCAGACTGGAGTGCTTTTGTCTTGCTCCCACTATAACTTGCTGAGGCTTTGTGGCTCCATGGAGAGGGACAGGATCATTTGGGGAGCTTTGAAAGATTGATCTGGGCCTAAGCCCCACTCATGATGTTTTTCACCTTGCATCGGTATAAATGTAAAGTTATGCCTCGAGGCACCTTTGTGCCTCATGTGATTTAGAAGCTGCATCCTCAGCCTGGTACCTGCTCTGGGGACCTTAAGAGCCGTGCAGAGCTCTCAGTGCCTTCAGGGATGCTGTAAAAGCACAGCTTTGCTCCTGAAGAAATCCTTCACTGCAACTGTGAACAGATTAAACTGCTTCCCTGGTCCCCTGCTGTGCTGCTTGCTGGGTCACTTGCTAGTGTGGCTCCCAAAAAAAGGCTGGTGTACATGCCACCTGCCAGACCTGCCTGGGAAGATGCATTTAGCCCTCAGCAAGGAGTGTCTCCCACTCTTTCATATGGAGAAATGAAGCCGTTGGGTCTCAGGGTGGCTTTGCTCCATCACACCCCGAGCTCCATGTGCTAGCGATGGTGGTGTCCGTGCTGCATGCTGGATTCCTCTTAAAATTGACATCTTCCCAGCAACTCAAGATTTTAAGATATATGTGCTTAATTATAATCAGGCCATCTGGATGAAAAGCCAGAAACATCCCCTGGACTTAATAATTGCTGATTAAACCTTGCGCTCCGAGCACGAGCGGCACGCGCGTCGCAGACTCCTCTGCTGAAGCTGCTGCCCCGGTGCTGAGCAGCACTTTGAAGGGGAAAAGACAAAAGCACTCACAGTGTCTGCCGGAGGTGTGCACAGGGGGCTGGAGACCCCCACCCTGCGTAAAACAAACTTCTGAAGGGCTGGCTCTGCCTTTCGAGCAGCCTCTCTCCAGATGCTTGTTTTCACCCTGGCTGGATGCAGGACTGGAGGAGAGAGAGGTGGATGCGGAACAGGGAGCCGAGACCCGCGGGTACCATCCGACGTGGCCAGCTGTGCACCGGGAGCAAAGCACCGGCTTGCCCCGGGCCCCTGCGAGGTGGGATGAGGTCAGCACCTTGCAAAAAAGATGCTGCCCAAATCAAGATGAGGCAGAAGGAAGCATCATCCCATGGCGTTTGGAGCCGTACCCCTGCGCAGCGCTGCCGTGCCTCGTTCTTAGCGCGGCTCTGCGCTGGTTCTCTTAATGAAGGGTTGCAGAAATGTCACCGAGGGCTTATTTTCTTTGGTGTCAGCTATTGTCTGGCGGATCTGATTAAGGCCACGTTCAGCTGTCAGCAGCCGTGATTCACATTGAGATCAGCTCCACCGGAAATCCCACCGTTAATTCTGGCTTTCCAGGAGGTCTTTGCACATGTTGCCAAGCTGCTTTTCCATCCCTGGCCTCCGTGGTGGCACAGGAGGAACATGGGGAGCACCACCTGATGTGACAAAACGGTGTCATTGGGATCAAAGGCAGAAGATCGTGACTCCGGTGGGAAGGTGGTGTGTGCTGGGAGACACTCCTTCCCATGATGGGAGCAGGGAGTGCGGGCTGGCAGGTCCTTTGAGGGGATGGGAAGCTCATGCGGGACTGGTTCCAAAGAGTGGTTAGCAGGCTTGGGTTAGCTCACTTGAGACCAGCATGGCTTAGGGAAAACAAAGGATGAAGCTGGCTTGAAAAGTCTGTCCTTTTTGAAACAAAACATGGCTTTAACTTTTTTTTTACCCCAGTGTCTCCCATTTCCTGTGCCGTTTAGGGATTGCCTTCGCTTTACCTTCCTCTGTAATCATAAATGCCAGCAACATCCCCATGAGCAGCAGAAACAAAGGAGCAGAGAGAAATGGCTGCAGTGGCCGGGACGCAGGGAGCAAAGCCAAATCATGCGAGACACCCGTGGCTGCCTGTGCTCAAGCGCTAAAGCTCTCCCTGGTGCCACCGAGGGGAGGATTTGGAAATCCTTGCCCATCTTTGCGGGATCTGTTGATCTTCTTAAGGCTGAGCCCAAAGAAACCCTGAAGCGGCTTGTGAGCAGGTTTAGTGACAGCAGCCCTTGTCCCTGTTCAGGTTTGGCAGGCAGCGGCTAATTCCGAAGGAGCTGAGCTCTCGATGAAATGTAAGCAGCTTTTGTTAAGGAGAAAAAAGAAGTTTAGTCTTGAGCTGTGGGCTGGGTCGTTGGGGTTTGTTTTTTTTTTAATTAATTTACAAAGTCGTAAATTCTTGGGGATTGCATAAGGGCTGTGCGTCATGGTGCAAATCTTGCTGATGGTGCACAGCTCTCCGCCTTTGGTCTGCACAGGGAGGCTGTCGCAGAGGCACGGGGAGATGAGCACCAAAGCAAACACTCTGCATTTGATTTGGGATAAAATGGCTTTCCTTTGAATAGCTTGCGAAACGCGTTGTCCTGAGCTTGCGTTGCAAGCGCTGACTGCTGCCAGTTGTCAAGCCAACACGGGGATAGTCAGGAAAGAGAGAGAAAACACCCAGAAAACGGGCCAAAGGACTGAGGCGACGTGGGGTGTGTTGGGTTTCTTGTTGACGGACTGGTGCTGAGCAAACACCCCACTTCTCTGCTGCCAGGTGAAGGCTTTCTGGGCTGGAGGAGAGCATCTTGCAGGAGCTCAGGGATGGCTGGCACATGGGAGAGACCCGGTGGGCCACCTTCCTGAGCAGGACAGTCCATCAAACTGGAGCTGATGTTCCTGGCTCCTGCCCATGTGCAGCAACCTGGATATCTACAGGGATAGAACCTGACCCTCCCGTTGTCCCTCTGCTTACTGGGAGCTCTGGCAGACCCTTCGGAGCTCAGGTGTCCCCTTGCCTCCTGGGAAACCTGACTGCACACATGTGACCAAAGCCACCCCTTTGGTCCCCTCACAGGTGTCATTCTGGGGAGACAGCATCATGGTGACAAGCCTGAATTAGTCAGTGGCCCCATTTTCAGCTGCCCTTGACATTGTTCAGTCCTTCAAAACACGTCGCTGTTGCACAAGGTGTGGGATCATGGCACCCTAGTTACCTCAGCGTGCAGGAGGCCTCAGGTTACCTCTGACGCATAATTTCTCACTGGCATCGCTAGTTATTCCTATCAAGTCACAGTGTAGGCATATGGGGAAGGAAGTCGTGAAAAGCATCTTGGAGTCCAAATCAAAACACCTTAAATTGGTGTGATTTCCCCAAAGGAGGAGCTGCCTGCTCTTTAAAAAAAAAAAAAATAGAATCATCTTCTTGAAAGGGCTCTTCAGGACAGCATCTAAACCACCAAGTTATTTCTTAAAGCAAAAGTCTTGGGCCAAACCCAGCCTTCTCCCTGCATCGTTGCTGATAGGAAAAGCTCCTTTTTAACTCTTTTTTTCCTTCCTTTCCCTGCAAAGGCCTCTCAGCAGATGGTGGAGCCAAGCGCCAGGAGCATCTTTCCCGGTTCTCGATGCCCGACCTGAGCAAAGACTCCGGCATGAACATCTCAGAGAAGATGAGCAACATGGGGACGCTGAACTCCTCCATGCAATTCCGAAGCGCCGAGTCCGTCCGCAGCCTGCTCTCGGTGCAGCAGTACCAGGACATGGACCCGAACCTGCACGACCTCGCCAGCCCCCTCGGGTACCGAGAGCGGCCGTTGCACGGGCGGATGCACCAGAGCTTCGACTACGGTAGCGGGGTGCCGGGGGGCAAACTGGGGGCACAGGAGGGCTCCAGACATGCCCCCATGAGCGAGCGCACGCGCCGGAGAACTAACCTCCGGGACGACGACCGGCACTACCGCCCGCACCGGCCCCGGCGGTCTCGCCGCTCCCGGTCGGATAACGCCCTGCACCTGGCCAGCGAGCAGTGCTGCCGCCTGAAGGAGAGACCCTCGCTGCGAGCCAGGGAAGACTACGACCAGTTCATGCACCAGAGGAGCTGCAGAGAGACGATGGAGCAGGGTCCCCGCAGGGACGTCTACGGCCACTGTCCCCGGACGGTGTCGGATCTCGCCTTGCAGAACCACTTGGGCGAGAGATGGGGGCCCTACTTCGCCGAATACGACTGGTGCTCGACCTGCTCCTCCTCTTCAGAGTCCGACAACGAGGGTTATTTCCTCGGGGAGCCGATTCCCCAGCCCGCCCGCCTGCGGTACGTGACCAGCGAGGAGCTCCTGCACAAGTACGGCTCGTACAGCATGCCCAAGTCTTCTACGCTGGGTGGCAGGGGACAGTTGCACAGCCGGAAAAGACAGAAGAGCAAAAACTGTATCATATCCTAATGGCAGCCTTGCCAAGCACCTTGGGAGAATGTAAATTAACTCACCAACTTGCACTGTTTTAGATCATGTAAGCGCTTTTATTGTAACAAAAAAAAAGACCTGAAGAGTAGGGATCTGTAAGAAGGTTGTAGACTGGCTTCTCTAAATAGTCATAATCCTGGGCACGGTGAATATATTTTGCACATCTTACTTTGAAGAAAAATAAAACTCAAAAAAGTTCACTTTAGCCTGTAACATTTACCCAGTAGTTTTTTCCTCTTTTTCCCAAATACTGCCACCCTTTTGAGTTGTGTTTGTCCATACGGTTTGGTTGCCACTGGTGACTCTCGGCATCGGTTTGCCAGTAGCTTTCGCTTTCCACCACATTTTTGTTTTCCATTAGCCATGTCGGTAGGTAATTTGTCTCTCGGACAGTGTGGGAGCTTAAATTATTTCCATGATTGTTGTAAATGCAATGTAAATGAGAGTTTGGAGAAAATATTTTTGTATTTTGTAATATCAGAGGAATTTCTATATCTTAGGAGTCACTGGGACAATGCATGCACATCCAGAATTGTTTTCAGCCGGAGCTAAACAAACAGTACTTTAGACCCACCCCCCTTCCATTTCATTGTCAGATTTCTTCAGTATATCGGTGAGAGTTTGAGTTGTCATTTGTTTTGAGGGTTGGGGGTTTTTTAACCCTTTTTTTTCAGTTCATTTGTTTTGATCCTGGTAAATAGAAAGAACATTTTCTGTTTCATTAAATCTTGAAGAGGCTTCGGTGGCATTTTGAGGTCTGCTCACACCTGTGGTTTTCAGGTACGCTCCATCAGTCAGATACAGGAATCCTGACAGCTGCAAAAGGGACTTAATTTTTAATCGCTATTATTATATAGGAAAGAACAGAACTACCAAATGTCTGCAACATTGTAAATGACCAAAGCTGGAGAAGGAATTTTACACCTCTGTAGAGAACGCTGAAGTTACTAAACGTTGAGCTATTATTTGGAGTAAATAAAAGTGTAAATGGTGCAATTGTATGATGTCAGCATGACGTTGTTTTGAATATAGACTTGTCTTATGGTGCTCTAGTCTCCTGGGTTATGTTAACTGCTGTTCATTACCAAGTGGAAGTCTCAATATTGCCTACTGCCTAACACATAAGAGAATGACTGCAGCCTGCTCCCCACAGGCCTGATCCTGCCCTGGCGAGATGCCTTCACACCTCTGGGGCTGCTTGTGGCCAGGGGGGCTCAGCGTCCCCTAGGTGGGCTCAGCCCCAGCCTGCAGGGCTGGGCTAGTCCCGCAGCAGCCTGGCCATGCAGTGCGTTCTCTGAGCAGGGCTCAGCTGTATTGTGTTATGGTGGATGTGAGTTTGTTCTCTGTATGCTTTAAACCATCAGGGCACTGCCATTGCGGACACGCGGGGGGTTGCAAGACAGTGCTGGTTTGTCCCGGTGCTTCCCCAGATGGAGCAGGTTGACAAGAGGGGCTTTTGGCACCCAAAGATGCTGGTTAGCACCTGGGAGCTTTAAGATAAAGCTGGGCTTCGAGCTGCAGGAGGGCTGAGAGGCTGAACTGGCTGCATCGCCCTCGCCCCACATGCTGCCAGCATCTCGGGGTGTCCCTGCACCTCCACCAAGTCAGCCCCTGCCCTGGACCCCAGGGACGAGGGTCCCGCTGCGGGGCCGGCACCTGGGGACGCCCCGTTGCCTACTCAAAGCAGCAGATGCAGAAAAATCTTGAAGATGGATGTCTCCACACCACAGACTATTGCTAGGAATTTTTTTGCTGTTTGTAAAGGACAATGTGATAATTATTATTCCTTTAAAAAAGAAAAATGAAAAGAAAAAAAAAGAAATTACACTTAAGTATATTTAAAAGAAAATGTTTTTTCCAGTTGGAATAAATGGAAGTATTCATCCAAAGAGAAGAGTCTCGCGTGTATGTTTTTTGTTCTTAAGGAGCGTTGGTTAATTGTGAGTAGAAAACTTGATTTTCATTTATCTGGACATGCAAGAAAAGCACAAGACACAGCTTAGCCCCAGCCCTGACATGGTTTCAGTGGGCCAGGAAAGCTGACAGAGGAGCATCTCCTGCACACCACACACCTTTCCCAGGGTTGATCACTCAGATTCTTTTTTTTTGGTGTTAAAAAAGCCTCACCTGGTGTGTCAGCTCCACTCAGCCAAAATCCCTGGTGAGCCTCCGGCTTACACTGGGGGAGACTTCAACCTGTAATTTGTAATTAACAGCCTTTTTCTTAGAAAGATCACAGATCTTTCCATGTTTTCCAAAACAGACCTGATAAGTCGGGTAGGGGTATTGCTTTCAGCGACAAGTATGACACTATAACTACAGGTTACTATATAATTGCCATTTAATATGTACAATTTAATTCATTGTCAGCGATTAAAAGCACAATGAGTGTTGTCTGTCAGCTGCGGTAGAGCTGAGCTGCTCTTTGTACAGCGGGAGCCTGGATCACTCCACAATGGTAAAAAAACGAATCCCCCAGCCTTTCCCCTTCAACTGCTGCTGCCTGTCCCCAGGGGTAACATTAAAAGCTTCAGAGACTCCTCACAGCAGAACTGCAGCACCTTTTCGTGTGCAGTTTTGTACTGAAATCCAGGGCCTGGTATCCCCATGCATGGGATGGTCACACTGCTGGAAGCAGCTCTTAAAAATCCCGTTCTCACTGGAGAGCATCTCTGCATCCCCACAGACCACTGATGTGCTACCCAGCTCTAATGCAACGCTGGAATCAACAAATGGGCAACAAACTGGGGAGATAAGAGTATCTGGGGTGATGGTCCCTGCCACTGGGAACTTCACCAGCACAACAGAAAGGTCTCGGATCACATTTTGTCAGACGGTGCTGGCAAATACTGACTTGCTACAAATTTCAGCAATCAAAAGTGCAAACACAGGTTCCAAACCTTTTTTATTTTTCCTATGGGCTCTAGAAGTCCCACACACTTTGAGACACAGGATTAATTTTTTTTTTAAAAAAAAAAAGCTTTTTTTTTTTTTCCTTAGCCCGTTTGGAGCATGATTAACCATTTCTGACAAACCCACTGAGCTTGAGGGTTGGAGCTACCAGTCTGTAAAATTTTTCTCTATCTCCATCTGGCCCCGCTGCTTTGCCTCTCGGTGCTTGCTGGGCACGGGTGCCAGCGCCCCATGGGAGCAGGGGGC